>CAUYPK010164306.1:0-13964 GCA_963574355.1 Loris lydekkerianus | reverse complement strand
AATTATACCAAATAAATGAATTATTTTATAAATGATCTTTGTTTTTTTTTTTTAAAAAAAAAAAATAAAAAATATTTAAAAAATATCCTAATTAAAAAAAAAAAAAAAAAAAAAAAAAAAAAAATTCTTCTTTCCCATTAGCCTCTCGGCTAAGGGCTAAGTCCAAAAATGCTAGTATTGAAGACAACTAGAAGTCAGGAGGAGAGAGAAAGTACGTTCTAGTTTAGCCTGCTTCTGTTGATTTTGTTCCAGAAGTGCTTCTTTATGTCAACAGTGGAATTGGAGCCCAGTTTCTAAGTTTTTCTACACTCTCTGAACTATCTTTATTGCACTATCCCCATCACCCCTGAGGTGCCCACATCAGGTAAGAAGCACTCCTCTGAAAGGTCTAGAACACAACTCTGAGGCCCTTGGCCCCAGCCTTTTAGGTTCTAGCAACTTGAGCCCCCTCCCTTTGTTACTCTTCCATATGGGCTGTTGTTACTTCTTGCAGCTATGATGCTTGTATATGTTTTTTAACTTCTTAGTCTTCAAATACCAGAGTAAATAATTTTTACACTATAGTATTCCTGCTGAAATTGCTGATGTGGTTTCTGCTTTTCTGGCTATACTCTGTGTTGTGTACTATCCACATATAGAAATTTATCGCCGAAGTCCACACTACCACAATAAAAACTACAATGTGCAGCATTTTAATAGTTGGGCAATGGGAAGGAAGAAAGTTGATTTCAAAGTAGAAAACCATTTACCTGCATTGTTTTGGTGCAAACTTTACCTTGAATTAACTTGAGAGGCAGCCAATGGGTCTACAGGGTTGAAAACATTTTAAACATTTGAAAAACATTTGAAAAACAAAACATTTAAAGTATATTTACTGTTACTGGCTACTATTGGCAAACTATTATAAGAGAAACATGATGGGCTAGTATGAAGGCAGGTATGTAGAGAAATAAAGAGAATACAGGAGTTTCCGGGGCTTCCTGAGCAAAATAGTTGGCTTCTTCTAATCCCAAATAGTGGGATATGAAATTAATGAGGCATTGACTGGCAAAGGCCCAAGAAAAATTTTCATTTGAGTGAACAGATTCAAGACAAATATAAGATCATTGAGAAGCAGCACCCAATGAGATTTCTCAGTTAAATAAAATATCTCTGGACAAAGATCAAATTCAAGATATGGTCCTTCCACCTATCTTTCCAGATAGTACCAAATGGAGAGTGACATGGGAGAAAAAGGAAGTTATTCATATCCAAGAAAGAATATTCCCAGGCACATGGACTTCCAGGAAGAAAATAGATTTGAACCCTACTAAGATCTCAGAGAATTATAGCACTAAAATACTATGACTCCAGAAACATGATCCTTGAATAGTCAAGACTTAAAATAACTGTTGATCTTTTAATCATTCTCAAACAAGAAAAAATATTATTTTTCTTTTAAAGACAGTGTTTTACTCTGTCACCCACGTTGGAATGCAGTGGTACAATTATAACTCACTATAACTTCAAACTCCCAGGCTCAAGCTGTCCTCCTGCCTCAGCCTCTCAAGTAGCTGGGCTCTAAATGAGGGCCATCTTCCAGTTATTTTTTATTATTATTACTTTCTGTAGATACAGGGTCTTCTATGTTACCCAGACTGGTCTTTAACTCCTGGGTTCAAGCAATTCTCCAGCTTGAGCTTCCCAAAGAGCTGAGGGTACAGGCATGAGCCATCACACCTGGCCTCAAATAAGAAAAAAAAGGTATATTAAGGCTATGTAGCCCATATGGGCACTTCAAATATACCCACAAGGAGAATAATGAAAAAGGACAAACTTCTAAGAAGGGATGTGCAGAGGCTTGAGATAACTACCGATAAGGAAGCTTTCCTAGGGAACTGGCTCAAAGCCTGTCAAAGACCCCCTGCCCCCATGACCTATATGTTGGGGAGACTTTATAATGTCTGTCCAGGAGCATTTTACCTTTGATGGCCATGTGTATCTGAATCTTTCTCTTCACAAGCTATTTATTGTAGTTTCTATCTTCCTAGTCGTCTTCTCTTGCATATTAGGTATATGTTAAAAGTGTGTTGCAAAATGCAGAAAATTTGTTTGTGGGGGTTTCACTGTTGTCATGATAATTTGATAAGGAAAAAGCCTAACCAGAGATCATCAACTTAAATTAAATCCAGTGACTGCAAGAATTTTGACTATCACTCTTGAAAAGTAATAATACCTTTTCATGAGTCAATAGAATATGAAATGAATATTTGGTGACCAGAAAGAGGGCTTGTGGCAGAGATGTGCTAGATCCACACTAATTTCATCTCCTTTTCTTGGCCACCTAGGAAGATAACATCTACAAGCCTCCCTTGCAGTTCAGATAAGGCCCTAAGATTGGGTTTGGGGCAATGGAAGAATGTTTATCTGTAGGAGACTGAGCACCAGGCTTATAGAAGCAGCCACCAGCTCTTGAAGAAGGCACTGGGAACCAGACAATCTCCTGGCTGACATGGAGATGTTTTGCAGCTTGGAGACAAGTCCTCAAGTAGCAGTATGTGTTAATGGGAGTTGAACCCAGGCGGAAAGAGCACTTAGCAACCACTAAATATGTGATCCTAACATGTGGGCCCCCACTTCTGTGGTTTGAGGCTTCTATAAAAGGCCCAGAGAGAGGTTTCTCAGGGCTCTCAGTGACAGGAAGCCCATGTCTGGCAGGCATGTACCTTCAATCCATGTCCTGGCTGTTTTTATTTGCACGGTGACAGGGTACCACAGTGGGCACCAACATTTATCAGTACAAAGCTTCTGCATTATGGCCCAGGAATGAGGGTCACATGGTCTCTTACCTTTACTTGGTGACCTAAGATACCATGTTCTTATGAAGGTAGAATCAAAAGGTGAAAGTAGTCTGTATCTTTAAATCATCCTTTGGCAGTGAACTTCCAAAAAAAGCTGGCCAACACATATCAGACCACCCCATGAGAAAGAAATATTTTATTTTCTATTTTAAGAAACTGAGATTTGGAGGTTTTATGTTATAGTGTCTAGAGGTTATCCCCATAATATAGCATTAGATTTAATTAATGGACTTAATTATTAATAAATTGGTATCTTATCTTTTTCTTTCTATAAAATCTTGAATAGGAAAAAATATCATTAAACAAGTGAGACAATGAAGTGTAGTAGAAAAATTCTTGCTGTGAGATGTCTGATTACTATTAACCCTTTTACTATTACTAGGTAAGTGGCTCTGGGAAAGTTAATTTCTCTAAGCCACTGTACACATCTATTAAATGAAGCTATTATTAATTTGCTCAATTATAGGAAGAAATCCAGAACAAAAGTTTGCTCAAGGGTTCTTAGGATTTTTGATCAATAATTCTGTGAAATATTAGTTAAGCATGACACCTACTGTACTGTAGCAAACGTGCAAAAATATTTTTTTTAATTTAAAAATATTTGGCTACTTAATGATGCTGACAAAGTCCAGCTGTATGTATAAAGACTGTGGAGCACATGTTTATGTGGTGTTAACACATGCCAAGCAGCTTTATTGAAAATGATAATTTATAAAAGATTATTTTAGAATGATATAACACAGATGATAATTTCAAAAGGAATCTATTTCCTAGAACTGGGAGTAGCCAACAGCGTTGCACACATCTCTCCATGCTCTCAGCCCACCCTGCAGTCTGAGATGATGACATTTAAGCAGGATTCTCTTTCCTATTTCTATATATTGTCAGCTGAAAGCCTATTCTTTCAGGTAAGCTCCCTAGATATCCAATCACTAATGCTCATTTGGGTTGATCCTTATTTCTGTGTAAATGCTGTCATTTGAATGTCTGTGTTCTCTAATTTATATCCTAAAATCCTAACCCTTAAGGTGGTGGCATTAGGAAAAGGAGCCTCTGGGAGGTGATTAGGCCCAGAGAGTGGAGGTCTCGTGAACGGGATTAGTTCCCAATTGAAGAGGCCTGAGGAGGTTGATGGTCCCTTCAAACACATGAGAAGGTGCCATCTGTGAACTAGAAAAGTGGACCCTCACCAGATCACCAGACACCAAATCTGACAGCAGCTTGATTTTGGACTTCTCATCCTCCAGAACTGTCAGAAATAAATTCCTGTTGTTTATAAGCCACCTGTTTATGGTATTTTGTTATAGCAGCCTGAACAGAATAAGATGGTCAAGTAAACCAGAAATGAAAAGAAACACCTAAATGACTTGTTGCCTGTATTTAATTATATGTTCACTAGCTAACAAATCAGGCTAATAAAGATATTTGCATTCTTACAAAATAGAAAAATAACAATTAAAGTATATCCAACATGAATTTAAAAGTTAGAGATTAAATGGAATTTTTCCTATTCAAATCAAAATGAAGAATCTTGCAGGCAAATCTAAATAAAGAACATTTAAAACTCCGTTTGTGTTCTCTTTTATTTTATTCCTAATCATTGGAATACAATGGGCATTGAAAACTAAGCATTTAAATGTAAAGCAGAAAACAAAACATGAAAGGATATATGACTGGTTTGGTCTTCAAATTATTTTTGTGCTTGTTTAATTCACAATTTCTTATAAAAATAATGACCTTTAATCCTATTTTAGACATTTTTAGAAAAAAAATAGAAAAATACAGAAGGTATGATTCTCACTGTTTATCTTCCTTAAAAAGTTGTACTTGTCTTACTCCTACTGATTCCATTATACAACACAGAATCCGAGAATATAAACTTTAATTTAAATATTTAAAGTCACTAACATAAAAAAAGAACAATGTCCAAAATAATAGAAAGAGAAAGAAATAGTTTTTTAATTTGAATCAACATCTAACATGACATTAATATTTTTAATGTCTATTAATTTAACTGAATTTATATGAATAATACAAAAAAAGCAAATAAACAAGAATAACATTTACTTAGTAAGTAAACAAGAACAGCATTTATTTAGAAGGTTATTCTTCTCCCTCTTTTTGTGTTTACACACAAGACATAAAATAACTTTCCACTCACCAGTGTGGAGGTCTGTGAGGTGTCGGCCAAATCTCCTGAGATCTCAGGTGTCCGTGTGTTGTTGGGGATTCTGTGAGGGTTGCGAGCTATCGCTTCACACCAGCCCAGCATTTTCTCCTTCCTCTTATCCCTTTTCAATTTCTGAAATTCTGAAAATAATTTACATTCCCTGAAACAGGTCACTTATTTTAGTTGTGTTTTGGAAAATATACAAAATTAAAATTAAATTAACTATATAATGAAATACCAATAGAGACTCTTTTCTAACTAAAGATTATGAAAAGGAAAAGAAGAATATGCTAATTATTAATAACATCCTAGAGTAACAGGGTCACAAGACAATGGAGACAATATACATCTTTTCAAAGGCCGTGACATCTTATATACCCCTCTTTGTGACTTTTAAAGACAATGGGCATTCCTTGTGCCAGGTTCTAAGTATTACTTTCAGGTATCAGTTTATAATAACAAGTTCTTATCTTGAGAGCCAAGGACAGACCCAGTTCCTGATAATAACTACATATTTTATCAACATCTAAAATTTGGCATAGCTATTCAGTTTGCATATCCTATAAAAGCAGAAAAAAAATGAATCCAGGGCAGTGATAAAGATTTCATTCTGGCAGTACCCACAATTATCTCTCTCATAAAATTCTGCCAACTAAAAAAGGAAAAATTTTATTGCAAGCATAATAAACTTAGTGTATGGCATCTATCGCCAGTATAATCTATTCAAAAATAACCATTAAAGAAAAATTCCTCACTATGTCATGAGTAGAAATATTCCGTAACTCTAGCTTTCAAGAACTTTCTATTTGGGGGAATGTTTGCCTCTGAAAAAAAAGTCATATCAACAATGACTTTCAAAATAATGCAGAAACATTGTTTCCTTTGTAAAGTTTATAGCCTCCTTTTCCACCCCACCACCCTCAGTAATTAGAAATAGTTTATTGCAGGTCTTTAGTTAAATGCATTATGCTGTCAATTAAATATCAAAAATAATGTGGAGTAATTATTTTTCACAGCATCCAAAGCAATTAGCAATCTGGTGGTTTATAACATTTCAGGGATTCAAAATTGCACATTTCATAGCACAAAGAAAAGTAACAAAAAGAATGGTTGTACTAAAGGATTGATGAGTTATTAGTCTAAATGACAGAATACTCAAGTGCATCTGAGCAATGTAAATAGGGAAGTGATAAAAAGATCTTTTGTGAAAAGAAGTCTAAGCTACTCAATGGAATGGATTTCTTAAAAAAAACTGGCAATCTAATATAAATGACTTATTGATTTCAGGTACAGAAAAGCAATAAGGAGAACTTGAAAACAATTATCTGAGTAAGTAACAAATTATTAGTACTTGTTATTTCAAACACTTTGAGTTAGTTTTTATGGAAAAGCCTCTATTTTATATGAAATCTGCATATCCAACTAATTTGCATTCCATAAAAAGTAAATATTTCCACATTTCCAATATACATTATCTTGGTTACTCATCAGCTTTTAATTGCATTTCTTGAAGTGTTCTAAGAGTAAGTGAAAGTGAGTGTCTTTATTCAAAGGCGAAGAGTGAAATGATACATAATGACCAAAATGATTTAATCAATTATAAACAAATGTGCTGCTTCTAAGTCATTTACATTTACTTTTTGTCAATTTTTACTTTATAATTAAATATCACTTTAGTACTTATAAAAAAAGTTCATGCATGAATAAAAAGTATATTAGCGTGGTCCACAAAATTATGATACATCAGTATCCATTCTAAGATGTGTTTATAAAGGCAGACAACTTCTTAATGTCCTATTCACATTCTTTCTGATATCATGGTGCAACAGCTGTGTCACTCCTTATCCAGTCAAAGTAATATAAAAATATTTTTTAGGCCCCTACTATACTGCAGTGACAGAAGCAGGCATGGAAGAGCCATAAGATGAAGATTACTTTCATTTTTTTTTTTATATGAACTGAGTTCAGTGCAACAATGAACTTGAGTGAATTTTAAAAGCCAAGAACTATACTGGCATTTTTCAATCTCTAATTTTTTGACTTGTAAATGTATTTGATTAACCCAAAGGTGACAGTTCCTCCTGATCTTAGATATCTTTCCCAAAGCTGGCTTGTATGAATCATCTTTTTGAACTATTTTGCTGAACTGTCAGTAACAGCACAGAAATATTTACAAAGGAAAAAGAATGAATGACTTGAGAGAGAGCACTCTAATTAGAGCTTCACTTTAGCTTTTTATCATATTAATAAGAACTTTATCTGAACATTCATATCATACTGTAAGAGAGAAATTTTGCTTAACTCCTTGCTATATAATAGCCATCTGCTGACTCTGTTTGCTGCTTTAGAATCAAAGTATCATTTCCTGGAAAAGTCAATGTTTACATAGCCTTGAAAGCAGCAGCATGGGTACAGAAGAAAATTGGAAGGGAGAGAGAATTAAAAAAAGGAGAGACTCATTGCCTACCTCCTTAAATTCCTGTGGGTAAGGGACTGTTACAGTCTCCTAATGATACTATCTTCCTTTTTGTTATCACAAAACACAGAGATTTTGGATCACATTTCAAAGAATTTTTTTTTTTTTTTTACATCACTGATGCTAAAGTAGATATTGTAGAAATAGTGTAGGTGAGTTAGGAGAACTGAAGAGTTAGAAGTGTTGACTGCTGAGCTTGTGACGACCAGCTCCTTCCTACACAGGTCTGAAGTACTCCTCATATTCTTAGGTGGAAGGAAGTACTATCAGCCAGAAGGATAGGCAAATGTTGAGCATTTATAATTAACCCTAAAACACTTCAAACTGTAAGTACCATCAGTAATACATCAAAATGGGAAAGTGGTCATTAAGCATTCATGTTAATTGCTATCTAACCATTGAACCAAGCTAATATGAGATACGGCTATGAGCAACTTATATAATGATCACAGGAAATTGAGATTTAACTAAGCTTAATTTTTAATATGCTACTTCAAGCAGATATTTAATTTAATAAATAGGAGCATAGTACATTCTCTGTGAACTAAATTGACAACAAATTAAAATTAGGGGGAAAATGCAAGGCCATTGGGTATATCTTATGAGAATAATTTACTTTTAATTTAGGAAACATCTATTGAACATATCCTTTGTGCCAGACACTGTGCTTGGAACAGACAAGCCGGCCAACTTTCACAAGACAGCATGCAAGAACTAAGACAGCAGCATGTGAACACTAGTAAGCCAGGGGAAAAGATATTTTACTTAGCATCAGGTGCAGAGGAATGCTGATTTTGGAAGAAGTAAAATTACAAGTAATTCACATTAAAGTTAACATTTGCCAGGTATGTTGGCTCATGCTTCTAATCCTAACACTCTGGGAGGCCAAGATGAACAGATCCCTTGAGCTCAAGGTGACCACCCTGAGCAAGAGTGAGAACACATCTCCACCAAAAATAGAAAAATTAGCTGAGCATTGTGGCAAGAGCCTATAGTCCCAGCTCCTAGGGAAGTTGAGGCATGAAGATCGCTTGAGCCCAAGAGTTTGAGGTTGCTGTGAGCTATGATAACACCATGACGCTCTACCCCAGAGCAGCAGAATTAGACCCTGTCTCAAAATCTTATAATAGTAATAATAATAAAGTTAAAAATTGTTACAGTTCTAAAGTCTTCTGCCACTAAAAGCTGTGCTGCACAACTCTGGGAGTGTCCTTCACATTACAAGCCATATAGATGACCCTGTGCTCCTGGGGACACTCTTGGTCTCCTATACCTGTGCATGATGCGTCTGCAGTTATGAAACTTGCAGCACCGACCGGCTGCCTTCTCCAACTGAAGTTTTTACACTGACCTTATTTTACTTCAAGTGTAGTGTAATTGAATTATAAAAGCAGAAATGCATTTGCTACAGAAAAATGAAGTTGCCTCTACTTAATTACCTGCTCAACTATTTCTTTCCACAAATTTGTCTGTTCCACATTATATTCAGTAAAGTGTAGTTAAGGTCGATAATTGATCCCTTTTTTCACCACATCCATATAACTGAGCAAGTGCCCCCTCATCCTCAAATCTGACACTTCTGAATGGCCCTTGTCTAAGAATTGGAAGGAATTTTTCAATTGTAAAAATTTCAGAGATTTGACTGTGTATTTGTTAAGCTAACATGTAGTTAAGAAATAAAGGTCTAAACTATTGGACATCCCCCCCTCAACCAGGATAGTAAAGATATTTAATTTCCATTATAAAAAAAAGAAAGGGACATTTAGAAATTTGCTTCTCTTCCTTGTTAGATTGCATTATTCCCGATAATTAATGTTTGTTCCTCAGTTACACATGTGTATGTGTGTGTGGTACCCCCTAGACACTGAGAAAATGAGAACATGCACACCTACAACTCACACCAACTGCTGCTGTGCGCTTCTGAAGTGCTCAGGCAGAGATAGCAATTATTTTTGAAGACTTGCAATGCCAAAGACCACCAAGAACTTTTGGTTAGGGATCAATTCTGAAAGTCTTTAAACCAGATAACTATATTAGATAAATTACTTGCTACATGATGGAAAAGTGTCCTGGGGCTCTTTCTGATTGCTATGAGTAGGCGATTGGGTTTCTCAAGGGAGGGAGAGATTCATATTTATGCTTTAGGAGGTAGAACAGGAAATAACTTAAGGCCCAATAGATACCTGCTGATAATACAATGAATGAGAAGATAAAGAAATATGTTCTACTTTTTAGAATAGCCATAAAGAGAGTCATAGTGAAGCCTTAAATTCTTTGATGCTTTTGCTTGGACAATCTGAAAGATATTTAGTATATATTTTTCTTTTTAAAAATTATGTTTCTACCTTGGAATTTTTTATTAAATCATAACTGTGTACATTTATGGGGTACAATATCCTAGTTTGATATACAGTGTGGAATGCTTACATCAAACTGATTAACGTAACTATCCCTCACTTCTGTATTTGTTGTGGTAAGACATGTATACTCTTAATAGTTTTGAAATGTACCATTGCATTGTGCCCAGTAGGTGAGGTCCTACCCGATACCCTCCCTCCTCCTGCTCTCCTTCCTTCCTTCCCCTTTCCCTTCTCTTCCCTCCTTCTTTCTGGACTCCAGCTATGTTTTATCATTTGTATGAATGTGTAGGTGATCATATATTGGTTTCATAATAGTACCGAATACATTGGCTACTTTTTTTTTCCCCATTCTTGAGATATTTTATTAAAAAGAACATGTTTCAGTTTCATCCATGTAAACATAAAAGATATAAAGTTTCATCCTTTTTATGGCTTCATAGTCTTCCATGGTATACATATACTACAATTTGTTAATCCAATGATGGGTCAATGGGCACTTGGGCTGCTTCCATGACTTGGCAATTATGAATTGGGCTGCAATAAACATTCTGGTGCAAATGTTGTTGTGAAATGATTTTTGATCATCTGCATATATACCTAGTAGAGGAATTGCAGAATGGAATGGTAGGTCTACTTTTAGTTCCCTGTGTATTTTCCAAACTTTTTTCCAAAAGACTGCATTAACTTGCATTCTCACCAGCAGTGTAGAAGTGTTTCTTTCTTTCCACATCCATGCCAATATCTGTAGTTTTAGGATTTTGCAATGTGGACTAGTCTTACCAGATTTAGATGATATCTCAAAGAGAAATTTGCATTTCTCTGATGATTACAGACGATGAGCATTTTTTCATGTGCTTGTAGGCCATGCACCTGTCTTCTTCAGAGAAGTTGATATTTAAGTCTTTTGCCCACAAAGAAATGAGATTATTTGTTCTTTTCTTATTGATTAGGTTGAGTTCTCTGTGGATTCTAGTTATCAAACTTTTGTTGGAAACATAACCTGCAAAGTTCTCTGTGGTGGAATGTCTTTAAAAATTATCGAACTTTCTATGACGTCTGATAAGCTACCCCTCACCTGGTGTGGTAGAGAATTAAGAAATGACACAAGGAAGTAGCATTCTTGTTCCATACTTGGCCGAGACAGTGCATTGAGAAGCTTTTTTTTTTTTTTTTACAGATTCCCACTTGGTCACCCTGAGAGTACCACGTTGTCACAGCTCACAGTAACTTCAATCTCGTGGGCTTGAGCAGTCCTCTTGCCTCAGCCTCCCAGGTAGCTGGGACTACAATGCCTGGCTAGTTTTTCTATTTAGAGGATATGGTGTCTGGCTTTTGCTCAGGCTGTTCTCGCATTCCTGAGCTCAAGCAATCCACCACCCTGGCCTCCAAATGTACTAGGCCTATAAGTATAAGACACCACACAGGGCATAGAGAAGCTTTTTGAGGAAACAGCTTTGGTAGGAATTCTAACACTAGAGACCCTCAGGAAAAGAAAGGAGTGACTTCTAGTAGATAACTCTGGAAAAATTATTATAATACTGATTCCTCTAACCTTAATATGTTAAAGGACGTGACCCAGCAGAGGGAGTAAAAGTCATATGTAGTTACCTTACACTTAGGTTGGGGAAATTGGTGTTCTTTAGGGATGATTAAAAATCTTCCTTACGAGAAGGATTATGTTATTTCAACCCTCAATGCATATCTTGGGAAAATATTCTAGATATAAAAAAAGTACAGACTTTAATTGTAAGTTCTGACATGCAAAGAATTTAGAAGTCCTTGTTCTCATCCTATAAAATAGTAAATCTGAACAGACTGAAAATCAACAATTTTTCTTAGACCCATTAGGGAACTGAAGTTACAGAACAAACCATCATCCCAAAATATGGAGAGATAGGAATACAGAGAACTATGGTCAATGTCATAACAGTTGGAGAGAAGCTGCTGCAGCCATGAACTAATGGGTAGTAACAGCTAAACAGTAAAATCAGGGTACTGTTGCAGGCACAATGTGGATTAGCTCAAGAGTGAGACCTTTCCAGGGGCCCCATCCTTAGTGGGTATCTGTACTTTCTCGAGTTTTACTGTCAGGGAATTGACCTCAGAAAGGTCTCATGGTGATATTAGCAGACAAAGTGGAAGAGTAACCACTATGAAATGGCCCCAGAACACCGCTATAACAAAGAGACCTATTGTTCAAAGGAACAATATCTTGGCAGAGTTTTATTAACCCACCTGAATGAAGGGTATATCTCCCACTCCAGGCTTTTCTGGCCTTCCTGCCTCACCACAGGTGGGAAAGGAGGCTTAAAATCACTTGTGAAGGCCACAGCCCAGAGGCATGGCTCACTAGAAGATTTATATTTAATCATCAAATTATAAAATAGCTTCCCCCCACTATACCTTAAGGCCATACCAACAAGGCTTCAGGGCAATAACAGTGAATTGTAGTTGAAAGAACAGTAGTAGGATGACACTCCCTTTGAGGAGCAGTACTTAGGAGCCCAATGTCAACAAAGGCACTAGAATTCTATAGCTACTGCAGACATTAAACACAGCCCAACTTTTAGCTATAATAACACAACAACTCACATTAAATGCGTATCTATTTTAGTGTCTGTTATCTGATGCATCATGTTTGGCTTTTGACAACAAAAGCAAAAACACGAGGCCTGCTAAAAAGCATGAAAAAAATACAGTCTGAAAAGATTAAAAAAGTTTCACAATCAGACTCAAATATAATCAAAGAATTTAAAATGTCTATGATTAATATGAAAAGGGCTATAATGGAACAAAAGGAGACAATATGCAAGAACGAATTGGTAACGTCGGCAGAGGAAACTAATCTCTAAGGAAGTATCACAAAGTAATGCTGGAAATCGAAACCCATAACACAAATGAAGAATGTCTCTATGGGCTTAACTCTAGGCTGGACACATCAAAGGAAAGCATCAATCAGCTTGAAGAACAACAGAAATTTTCAACTGAAATGCAAAAAAGAATAAAGAATGGGAAAAAAATGCAGACCTTCCAAGAACTAGGAGATAACTTAAAAAGACATAACATATGCATAATTGCAATACCAGAAGGAGATAAAAGAGCAGAAGAAAGATTTACAGGACATAAGGTTAGTATGCAAAAGTCAACTCCCTTCCTATTTACCTGTGTACCTTTATATATTAATGAACAATTTGATTTAAAAAATTTTAAATTCAAAAAGTACCATGTTATTAAAAATTATTTATGTACAAATATAACAAAATTTGTACTGTAAAAATTTTAATTTAAAAAAATCAAAGAAAATTTAAATAAGAGCACATATATTCTGTATTTATAGATAGGAAGATTCAATATTGCTAAAATACTGATTTTTCCCAATGTTAGCTATAGATTTTGTGCAATCTCAAGCAAACTCCCAGTAAGCTGTTGTGGAGATATTAGTAAACTTGTTCTAAAGTTTATGGAAAAAGGCAAAATAATCACTGAAATAATTAAGACTAGTAATAATTACTGAAATAAATAAGACTGAAGGAAAATGAATTTGGTGGACTCATGCTATCCAGTTTTCAAAACTTACTATAAAGTTACAGTAATCCAGACAGTTTGATTTTGGAAAAAGAATAAATATATAAAACAATGGAACATAAAAGAGAGCCCAGAAATAGGTTTATAAGTATAGTCAACTCATCTCTGACAAAGGACAATTCATTGGAAAAAAGACAGACTTTTCAATAGTGATTCCAGAACAACTGGACATTGATATGCAAGATAATGAATCTAGACACAAAAGTTAATTCAAAATGAATCATAGACTTAAGTGTCAATACAAAACTATAAAACTTCAATAAGAAAACAAAGGAAAAATTGTGAGTAAACTTGGGTTTGGCAAAAGGTATAAGATATAACACTAAAATGATCCATGAAAGAAATAATATTAATAATTTATAATTTATTAAAACTATAAACTTCTAAACTAATTTCATAGTAGGGGTGAGTACATTGGGTACTTTTTCTTCCATTCTTGAGATACTTTACTAAGAAGAATATTTTCCAGCTCCATCCATGTAAACATAAAAAAGGTAGTCTCTATCTTTCTTTAAGGCTGCATAATATTCCAT
>CAUYPK010164300.1:0-16983 GCA_963574355.1 Loris lydekkerianus | reverse complement strand
ATCCTGGAGAGCTGGTTTAGTTATGCCAAATTTCTTCAACATGTGAATGTCATTGAAGTATTTAATTTCTCCGTCATAAGTGAAACTCAGTTTGGCTGGGTATAGGATCCTGGGTTGAAAGTTATTTTGTTTTAGGAGATTTAAAAGTTGATGACCATCATCTTCTAGCTTGAAAGGTTTCAGCGGAGAGATCTGCAGTTATTCTAATATTCTTCCCCTTGTAGGTAATGGTTTTCTTTCATCTGGCAGCTTTCAGAATTTTCTCCTTCATATTAAGTTTAGTGAAATTGATTATGATGTGTCTGAGGGATGTCTTATTTGGGTTGAGTTGTGCTAGAGTTCTGACACTGTCTGCTATCTGAATTTCAGAATCCCTTTGCATGTCTGGAAAGTTCTCCTTCATAATCTGATGGAGAAGAGACTCTGTGCCTTGTGAAGCCACTTCGTCGCTTTTGGGGGATCCCTATAAGACAAATATTGGTTTTCTTCTAACTATCCCAGAGCTCTCTGAGAGAGTGGTCTGTTTTTGCCCTCCATTTCTCTTCCTCTTTGAGAGTTTGGGAGCATTTGAAACTTTGTCTTCAATGTCAGAAATCCTTTCTTCTGCTTGCTCCATTCTGTTACTGAGAGATTCTACTGTGTTTCTCAGATCTTTAAGGGATGCAATTCTTGTCTCAATGTGTCAAAATCTTTGGTCATTTGGTCTTTGAATTTGTTGAATTCTTGAGATATCTTTTGTGTTACTGCTTGGAGTTCTAATTCCATCTTATTTGCTATCCAGATTCTGAATTCGATTTCTGATATCTCAACTATTTGTTTGTACATGGGATCTTGTGCTGTGTCTGCCCCATTGATCCTTGAGATAGTTGATCTACTCTGATCATTCATATTGCCAGAGTTTTTCTGTTGATTTCACCTCATAATTGTTTTTCACCATTGCCTCTGGCCATCCTCAGAGTTGGGGAGGTGTCTCTCCAAGATTAGACCCTAGCAGTATCACTCTATTGTTGCTGGATCTTTGTAGGGAGTGACCCTGTGTAGTTCCTCTGGCGCTGCCCCAGCTAGGGAGTTCTGGTTGTGGAAGCAGCTCCGGTGTGTGACACACCCAGATCCAGCAATAGGGTGGGAGGTAGTGCACACGGTTCTGGGAGTACCTGATGCCCAGTGACAGAAAGCCCAAGGCTTCAGCAGTCTCTGGCCAGGAGAAGGGCTCTGTGCAGAGGCAGGGAGGGCTCCAGAGGGCGTGCGGCTTCCAGTATCCCTGGCCAGATGAGCAGGCTAGTGTGGAGGCCTGGAGGACACAGGAGGGAGGACACAGGGTTGTGTGGCTCCCGCAGTTCCTGGTCAGGGCATGTGGAGGCCCGGTGGATGCAGGTCACAGGCCCGGTGGATGCAGGTCACAGGTCGGGGTTTGTGGCGCAGCTCTTATGGAGGTCCAGGCGGCACCAAGCCCAGGAGTTTGAGGTTGCTATGAGCTGTGACGCCACCACACTCTACCCAGGGCAACAGCCCAAGTCTCCAGTGTTCCCAAATTGTCCTCTTGCCCAGTTTTTAATGGGGTTGTTTGCTCTTTTCTTATTGATTACATTCAGTTATTTGTAGATTCTGGTTACTGGGCCTTTATTAGATTCACAGCATGCAAATATCTTCTCCCATTCTGAAGGTTATCTCCTTGCTTTGTCAATTGTGTTCTTAGCTGTGCAGCTTGATCAGGTCCCATTTATTTATTTTTGTTGTTGCTGCGATTACTAATGGCTTCTTCTTCATGATTTTTTTCCCTAGGCTGATAAGAGGCTGATAAGAGTAAAAAAATTAATTTTTGCAAGTAGCAAGAGGTATGGGTTTCAGTTTTTTACTTGTGGCTAACCAGTTTTCTCAGCACCGTTTATTAAATAAAGATTCTTTCCCCCAGTGTATGCTCTTCTTTGCTTTGTCAAAGATCAATCAAACGGGGCTTGGCACTCATAGCACAGTGGTTACAGTGCCAGCAATATTCACCAAGGGTGGCAGGTTCAAACCCAGCCCGGGCCTGCTAAACAACTATGACAACTGCAACCAAAAAAATAACTGGGCATTGTAGCGGGTGTCTGTAGTCCCAGCTACTTAGAAGGCTGGGGCAAGAAAATTGCTGAAGCCCAGGAGTTTGAGGTTGCTGTGAGTTGAGACACTATGGCACTCTACCAAGGGTGACATAGTGAGACTCTGTCTAAAAAAAAAAAAAAAACAATCAGATGGAAAAGGTCCGATCTCTAGATTCTCTGTTCTGTTCTATATATCTATGTCTCTATTTTTATGCCAATACCATGCTATTTTTGATCACTATAGACTTGCACTATTACCTGAAGTCTGGTAAAGTGATGCCTCTAGATTTGTTCTTATTTCACAGAATTCTGTTTGCTATTAATTTTTTTTTATTCCATATGAAATGTAGAACTATTTAAAAAATATCATTAAAGTATGATGTTGGTATTTTAATGAGTATTGCATTAAATCTGTAGATTGCTTTGGGTAGTATAGCTATTTTAACAATGTTGATTCTTCTAAGTCATGCGCTGGTATGTTCTTCCATCTGCTAATATCTTCTGTTATTTCTTTTCTCAGTGTCTAGTAGTTCTCTCTGTAGAGATCCTTCATATCATTTGCTAAATATATTCTGAGGTATTTCATTATCCTTGATGCTACAGTGAAGGGTATTGTGTCTTTGATTTGATTCTCAGCTTGACTATTATTGGCGTATAGGCAAGCTACTGATTTGTGGACATGAATTTTATATCCTGAAGTGTTACTGTATTTCTTTATCAATTCTGGGAATCTCACAGTTGACCACTGAAATGTCATTACGCAGTGTGTGACTGTATATAATTCTCCTATTCTCAGGGAAATTTCATTTAACATTTCTTACAAGACAGGTTCTCTTGGATTTTGTTTGTCTAAAAAAGTTGATTTTTCTTTTACTTTTGAAGGATACTTTTACTAGATATGAAATTTTAGGTTGGTGGAGTTTTTTCTTCTAATACTAAATATTTATCTCCACTCTTTTCTCATTTGAATGGCTTCTAAGTAGAAGTCTGATGTCATTCTTATCCTTGTTTCTTTATAAATTGTTTTTTACCCTTTCCTCTGATTTTTTTTTTTTGAGATTTTCTTTACCATGTCCCCTGATTTTTTTTTTTTTTTGAGATTTTCTTTTTCCTAGTTTTTAGCAATTTGAATATCACATGCCTAGTTGTAGATTTTTTTGGTATTCATCCTGTTTGGTGTTTATTCTCTGAGCTTCCTGCATCTGTGGTTTGTGTAATTAATTTTGGAAAATTTCCAGCCATTTTTACTTTAAATAGTTCTTCTGTTCCACTCTTTCTTCTCCTGACAGTATTCTCATTGCGTGTCTGTTACACTTTCAGGCATTGTCCCACAGTTCCTGTATATTCTATTCTATGTTTTTCATTCTTTATTCCCTTTCCATTTCTCATGCAGAACAAGTATAGACCTTTGACCTAAGGTTACACCACATTGACTGCAGATAAGCTTTTAGTGATGAAATCAAAGTAGACCTTGAAATAAAACCTTCTCTGTATCTTCTGCACTTCAAATGGCAAATCTCTAGTGTGAATTCTTTAGGACTAAATAAGGAAAGTAACACTGCCTGAAAATTCTACATTCTTTACACTCATGCGGTCTTTTTACCAAAGTCAACCCTTCAGCATTGAATAAAGCCAAAGCTTTGGCAGAAGGATTTCCCATAGCTGTCATACTCATAAGGCCAGTGTGAATGAACTTTCTGATATCTAATGAGTCTGTAGCTTTGCTTATAAGATTCACCATACTCAGTGCATTCAAAAGGGCTTTTTCTGGTGTGAAATCTCTTGTTTACAGTAAGATTGGAGCTTCGGCTAAAGAGCTCCTCACATTTGCTATGTTTACAAGGCCTTATTTCATTATGAACTCCCTGTTATTGAATGAGTTTTGTGGTTAAAGAATTTCCCACAGTTGCTTCCTTCTAAGACCTTTCTCCAGTGTGAGTACTCAGTTGTTCAATAAAATTGGAATTCTGGTAAAGAATTTCCCATATCCACTGCACTATCCATGCCTTTCCCATGTGAATTCACTGGTGAGGAAAAGGGCTGTGTCTGCAGCTTAAGGGTTTCTCATATTCACAGAACCCATAAGTCCATTCTCCAGTGCACACTCTTTGGTGTTGAATAAGCAAGGGTTAATATTTGATGCTTTCACACATGTGCTATCCAGGGGTGGCGAACATGCGGCTAGAGCCACATGCGGCTAGAGCCGCATGCGGCTCCTGGCCAAAATGAATTTCGGCTCTTTGCCTCTTATCATTATTTTGTATACTGTGGCTCTTTGCCAAGTTTGGATTTGGTTATGCTGCTTCTGAGGAGGGACCTCTGAGGAGCGATCTCCGAGCGCGTAGTCGAACTTGTTCGCCACCCCTGGTATATATAAAGGCTACCGATTTATGAATGTTGATGTTACTGACAGAACAGAACATAACAGAACAACTTTGTGGGAATTTGTTTCTGTCCCTGCTAAATTCCCCTGCAGAAGAGAAGCTGTTTTGAGTTCCCAGAGCATGCGCCTCAGGCTCTATCTTTGCTCCTGCATGTTTGCATTTGGTTACCTGTCAGTTCTAGCCTCCTGTCTTCCTTTGTCTATAGGCTGACTATCCCCTCAGGGCTGGGTGCAGCTTGGGCTCAGTAAAGTGGTCCTCTGGGTCAGCCCCACCCTGGGAACTTCCCGACTCTGTGCGTGCATTTCTAGTCCTTGCATTCCACCCAGGCCAGTATTGCCCCATGCAAACCCTTTATTCACAGGGCCTGCGTTTTGGTCCCAGATCTGTTCCATGGTGGTTGCCACCTGAGTAGATGCCTGGCCTCCTCTGGTTGCCCAGGGAGACAGGGGGTGTAGCTTCAGAATGTCCGGGAGTGAGCCCTATTGTTTGTTACCAAAAGACGGCTGCTGCTCTGCATCTCGGGGCACCGCCACTTTGGTGTGGTTCCCTCTCAGCTGACCATCCTCTCCTCACACCCGTGCCCCAGAGTCAGCACTGATCAGCTGCAGTTTAGGCCCTGTCCACACCCCTCAAAAAGTCACCCAAGAATCTGGACTCCTGGGGGACAGGCCTCCAGACCTCAGAGTGAGAGTGGAGGGGAGTGCTGGGAGCTCAGTGTTGCAGGTAGAGAATATATACAGTTTTATACAGTTTTATGCCTGGCAAGAGAACACCGTGGCACCCTAGTAGGGGAGGTAGGTCCAGTTTTTAGAGGTTCTCTCCCATGGAGTGTAGTGGGAGGACCTTTGAACTCTGCTCATTTGTTTGTGGGGCACTCCAAGCCATTCTCATGGGGGAAGGGACTCCCGTCCACTTGGTGATGGATTTTGTACCTTTTGATTGTATCCTTGGGGTCGCAGCTCGCCTCAGCAGTGTTGATGTGCATTCTTCGACCTTCTCTCTTGGTGCAGCTCTAATCCACCAGGTTACTTACTAAATTTCTGTCCTTTAACTCTCCTTCTGGACGACAGCCTCTGTGGAAAGCTGGCTTCAGTCAGCCATCTTGTCTCTGCCTATTATCTTTCTGTTCCAGGCCCTTCCCCTAAGCAAATTTCAGAAAATCCAAACTTCCTGCTCTGAATAAGTGGATGGCAGCTCAAGTGATAGTAGTACTGCTTCCTCTCAGCTCATTAAAGCATTGGAGTTGCTTCAGCCACATTCTAGCAACTCCTTTGTGGCAGCCACGGAGGTATACTGCTTACATTGCTGACAGCCTCAGGCAGTAGCAACATCAGGATCTCCATCATCTTTTGAGCTGAGGCCACAAGCTTCCTGAATACTCCCCAGACAATGACTGTGCATGGTGAGGGTGAATGGGGCTCTCACTATTTCTGGCCAGGGCAAGATGCCTCTGTGGGGAATCTTTGTAGTGAAACCACTTACTGAGCTGGCTGAGATTTCTCAGAGCTACATCACAGTCTGAGACTCTTATTACCTGATTCTTCTTTCTTCTCCCTCTTCTTTCACAGAGTTCTGCCTGCAGGTGGCATAAAGTTTTTCTCTGCGTACTTTGGCTTCCTGTTCTCTTTTATTTCTTCATTTATTTTGATAATCCCTTTTATTTCTTTATTTATTTTGAGACAGAACCTAGCTTGGTGGCCCAGGCTGGAGTACAGTGGCACAATCATTGTTCACTGAAGCCCCAAACTCCTGGGCTCAAGCGATTTTCCTGCTTCAGCCTCCCAAGTAGCTGGGACTATAGGTGCCCGCCACAATGTCCAGCTGATTTTTCTCTTTCTTGCAGAGACAAGTCTCACTCTTGCTCACACTGGTCTTGAACTCCTAGCCTCAAGCAATCCTCACACCTCAGCCTCTGAGAGTGCTCAGATTACAGGTGCAAGCCACTGGACCCAGCTCTCCTTTTACCTTTTACAGGTCCTACTTCAATTTGAATCTCCTTTGCTACTCACTTTCTCTTGTCATCTACTTCACAGTGGAACAAAAATGATATATTTATACTCCTTTCTGGATTCTAGAGTCTCTGTCTCTAAATTCTTCAGCTACTACTTTGACTCATGATATCTTCTTCTGGGCTATTTAATGCTGGCACTATTTTGGATGACCACTAGTGAAGTGTGAATATGTAACATTTGGTTGGGGAACAGAAACCTTAGTTTCTGGTCCTAGTTCTTTCTACTAATCACCACTTAACCTTGAACAAGCCCATTCCATACTTTAGTTTTCTCATTTGTAAAATAAAACAGTGGGACTAAATGATCCTGAAGGTCCATTCTAGCTTTGACATTACATATCTATGTATATCACAGGATTGTTTGTATTCGGAGATTTCATTAAGGAAAACTTTTCTGCTGTCATAAAAAATTACATATAGAATGATGGAGACTTTAGCCTATTGCAAAAACATTTGTACACAAAAGGGTTAATTGCAATAATATGGGGTGAATTTATAAAATGACAGGCTGGAGCTTGAAGTTAAACCTGCATGAGTTGGCAACAGGGCAGTAGAAGTAATAAGAAGTCTAGGCTGGGGGGGAAGGCAGCACCTGTGGCTCAGTGAGTGGGGTGCCAGCCCCATATACCGAGGGTGGCAGGTTCGAACCCAGCCCCAGCCAAACTGCAACAAAAATTCAAACAAACAAACAAAAAGAAGTCTAGGCTGGGGAAAAAACTACAATGCGTAGAAAGTATAGAGACATGCCAGCTATGGTCCTGCCAGGTTATCAGCATCAGCAAGGTCCAGCTGAGTAACAAAGAATTCATCTCATGAGAGAACAGCAGCAAGAAATATTGGAAAGTTCAAGCAGATGAGCAGTAACATCCAAGAAAGGATGGATATTGGAGGATCAAGGAAGAGAAAGACAGCCTTAGGAGCTGAGGCACAGGGCAGTCTGTCAAGTCAGGAAACCGGGTAGCTAGATAGGGACAGATGAGGTCTGGACCCAAAGAGATCTTGCCTTAGGAACAAGTACTAGGTAGTAAAGACAAAGTGAAATGTTAGCCTCTACATAGCTAACTAGAGTTCTTTATCTCATGACCCTCATCTGTCAGCATTATTGGTCTGCAGCAAAAGCTACTGGTAGGTAGAAAGTGTGGGAAAAGGAAGACTGTGAGCAAGCAGAGCCATGGTGTCATGGTTAAGAGTATTGGCTCTGGAGCCAAAGAGGCCAGGTTTCAACATCAGCTCTATGTCTCATGTGTTATGTGGTCTTTAGTAAGTTGCTGAGGCTCTCTGAACTGCCATTTCCTTCTGCAAAGAAGGAAATAATAATAATACACATCTATTGGCCTAAGGTAAGGCTTGAATGAGATTCTCCATAGAAAGAATTAATTCCTATGCCTGGTATATTGCTATGGTTTGAATGTTCCCTCCAAAACTCATGCTGAAATTGTATTGCCAGTGCAATGGTATTGGGAGGTGGGAGCTTTAAGAGGTGAGTACCTCATGAGGGCTATTATTATAGAACTGGGTTAGTTATTGTGGGGGGTAGGCTCCTGATAAAAGGATAAATTCGACCCCTCCCCTCCTTTTTTTGAGACAGAGTCTCAAGCTGTTGCTCTGGGTAGAGTGCTATGGTGTCATAGCTCACAGAAACCTCCAACTCTTGGGCTCAAGTGATCATCTTGCCTCAGTTTTTCTATTTTTAGTAGAGACGGGGTCTCACTTTTGCTCAGGCTCATCTCGAACTCATGAGCTCAAGCTATTCACCCACCTTCGCTTCCCTGAGTGCTAAGATTACAGGCATAAGCCACTGTACCCGGCCTGACTCCCATTTTTTTCTCTGTATCACACACTCACCCACCATGTGATGCATTCTGCCATGGGATGACCCTTGCCAGATACAGGCACCATGCTCTTGGACTTCCCAGCCTCCAGAATTATAAGCTGAATAAACTTCTGTTCTTTATAAATTACCCCATTTGTAGTATTCTGTTATAACAGCAGAAAATGGACAAAGATGCATATAGCCAGTGCCCAGTAAATGTAAGCTAACGTAATTATGCCTTGTCTGACACTGACCTTGAATAATGCAAGCCCCTTCTCATCAGCTCCCTAATTTGTGACAATGAAAACAGAAGCCTTCACGGCTGTTTAGGAGCTATAAATTCTCATTCTAGTGAAAGTGCTCATTAATATTCTTACCACCATTTCTTACAGACAGCACGGAAAGCTGAGATTTATCTAACGTGAACAATTTAAAATAATTTCTGTAAGCATACACATAGCCAGCTTTCAATTACTCACTCTAATGGAGAAGATCAGAGTCATGGGTAATCTAAAACTGTGCTGGATCCAAAGTCATCTCTGTTTGGCTTGGAAATGGACTGGATAAACTTCTTTTGCAGCACATTTACCTTTTGGATTCTTTTCTGCTTTGGCTAATAAAATGAATTTGCATTCTCTAAGTATGCTAACTGGCACCAAGGGAAAGTGCACAGAAATATTCTTGGGGAAAAGGAGATGCTTATATCAATCAAGTTTGCTGCAATAAAGAGATGATTTCTTATCTATTTTTGTTGGTTATTCTCAGAGGTTAGAGGATAAAAATCATGTGACGAACTTGTTAAAAATGCACATTCAGCTGGGCATGGTGGCTCATGCCTATAATGGGGCATGAACACTTTCAGAGGCCAAGGTGGAAGGATTGCTGAACAACATAGTGAGACTCTGTCTCTGAAAAAAAAAAAAAAGTTTTAATTTTCTGGGTGTGGCAGTGTCTGCTTGTAGTCCTACCTACTCAGGAGGGTGAGGCAGAAGGATTGCTTGAGTCTAGGAGTTCAAGGTTACAGCGAGGTTTGATTGCACCACTGTACTCTGGCCAGGGTAATAGAGAAAGACCCTGTCTCAAAAAAAATTAGAGAAAAAAGCACAATAAGAGTTCCAATCCTTAAAATTCTAATTCCATAGCTCTCTCTGAGGCAGGCCTCAAAACTGTATTTTTTTTTTTTTTTATTGTGGTAAAAACATACATAACATTTAATTGCTCATCTTAACCACATTTCTAGGTATGCTTCAGTAGCGTTAAATACTTCACTTTGTTGTGCAACAGATCTCCAGAGCTTTTTGATCTTGTAAAACTGAAACCATACCCATTGCTCCTCCCTCCCCTGGCCTTTGTCAATGACTTTTCTACTTTCTGTTTCCATGATTTTTTTGTGGTTTTATAACTTTATTTGATGTGTCTTACAATCACCAGTTAATTCTCACCCATGTTGACTGTGGATTTTTGAAAGTGGTAACAGGTACATAGGTAACCAAAGTATAGAGCTTGTTTGGTGAATCTTCATCTTCATTACATTTTCTGGACAACTGCACATGGATACATGATGGGATATTCCTTATGCCTTTGGCCCAGACAGCTTTGTTGAGCCTGGTATCAATGAGCACATCTGGAGTCTCCATCTCTTTCATGGCATATTTCTGGATCTCTTTGAGTGCCTGAGGGGCACGCTTCTTGAATCCCACTCCGGGGATGTGCTTGTGAATGTTGATGGTGTATTCTCAGGTCATCACCTCACTGATGGCAGAATGGCCCTTCTTCTCACCACCCTTCATTGCAGGAGCCATTCTGCTGGGCCCAAGTTGGAAAGAAAGAGTGCAAGGGATTGTGAGAGGAGAAAAAGGGTGGTTGTCTGTTTCTATAATTTTTGATTATTTTAGATACTTCATGTGAGTGCAATCCATATAGTATTTGTCCTTTTGTGATTGGCTTATTTCACTTTGTAGAATGTCCTTTCATTCTTTTGGAAGGATGTATAAGGTGGCTCACATCTGTAATCCTACCACTCTGGGAGGCTGAGGTGAAAGGATCCTTTGATCTCAGGAGTTTAAAACCTCTCTGAGCAAGAACAAGGCCCTATCTCTACTAAAAATAGAAAAATTAGGCAGGCATTGTGACTGGTGCTTGTAGCCCCAGCTACTCAGAAGGCTGAGGCAGGAGGATCACATGAGCCCAGGAGTTTGCTGTTGCTGTGAGCTATGATGGCACCACTGCATTCTATCATGGGCAACAGAGTGAAACTCTGTTTCAAAATAAAATAAAATAAAATAAAATAAAATAAAAAATAAAGCAAAAACAAACAAAAACAAAAAACAAAAAACACCAAACACACACATACAAAAAAACAGTAGTTATAAAACTTAGCTGCTCTGCTAATTCAACAAGGAATAATTGTTGAAGTTTATCTAAGACTCTATTAGCTACTCCAACTAAAATTTCTATCTTGGGCAACTTAGAAAGAAGTGCATGGAGGTGAGCGTACACATATTTCTAGGCTCCCTGGAATTGCCTATGTCTGGGCTGTGCTCAGCTCTCCTGCATTTATTTCTTAATTAGGTGACAGATTTATTTTTGTAAATATGCATTATCTAGTTTTTATGTGTATAATTTTATGGGGTACAAGTACAATTTTGTTACATGGATATAATGCACAGTGGTAAAGTTTGAATTTTAGTGTAACATTGGACCCATTAAGTAATTTCTCATCCCTCTCCCCCTCTGACCCTCCCACCCATTTGAGTCTCCATTGTCTATTATTTCATACTGTATGGGCCTGCATACATACTATTAAGTTCCACTTATAAATGAGAAGATGTGGCATTTTACCTTCTGTTTCTGAGTTGTTTCACTTAAGATAATGGTCTCCATCCATGTTGCTGCAAAAGACATGATTTTGTTTATTTTTATAGCTGAATAGTATTCCATTGTATATATATACACCACATTTTCTTTACCCATTCTTCCATTTATGAGCATTTTGCTTGATTACACATCTTTGTTATTGTGATAGTGCTGCAATAAACAAGCAAGTGCAGGTATCTTTTGATAGAATGATTTCTCGTTTTCTGGGTATTTACTCAGTAGTGGGATTGCTGGATTGCATGGTAGTTCTATTTTTAGTTCTTTGAGAAATCTCAGTGCTATTTTGCATAGAAGTTATACTAATTTCTACTCCCACCAACAGTGTATAAGCATTCCTTTTTCTCTGCATCCTTTCCAATATCTGTTACTCTTTGACTTTTTAGTAGCAGTCATTTTGCCTTGTATAAGATAATATCGCATTGTAGTTTTAAGTAAATATCTAGGACAATAGTACTGTTAGGCTATCCTTTGGTGGCTCAGTAAATGTTAGCTGGATGAATCAATGACTACCAACTAAAATGTCTTGAGTGTTTTGGAGACTTGATTTGTGAAATTGGGAGATACAATTTGAAAGCCATTCCCTTCCCAGGCAGCAATTTCCTCCCTTGCATAGCACTAATTCTTAATGTGTCTCTGAGAATAAAGGTATGACACAAGGCAGACACTGACCTTGCCTTGGGGCGTGAAAAGACTCATGAGATGCCTGTAAAGAGGATGTTTGTGGAGTTTCTCAATTTGGCCATGAAGTCATATGAAACACATAGACATAAATATGTACATATAGGAAGTCTGACAATTAAGTTTGCGAATTTGCCACTGGGCACTTACGTTGGCAGCACTACACAAACAACTCACTAAGGTTTCCTAACCTTGGAATATCAGTGTCTCACAGTTGTGTTCATGTCAACATGTAGCAGTGTCTTGCTGAGTGGCATTCATTCTTGTGATGTGTTTTTGTGTGCTATTGCAAGAATGCTAGAGCTTGAATTAGAGCAACATAAATTTCTCATTAAACTGCAAGAGCAGAACTGAAAATCTTGACCAACAACTCATGGCTTTTGCATGATAACAATGCCCCAGCTCACATGGCACTGTCTATGAGGGACTTTTTAGCCAGTAAACAGATAACTGTATTAGAACACGTTCCCTACTCACCTGATTTGGCCCCCAATGACTTTTTTCTTTACCTGAAAATAAAAGAACATTGAAAGAAAGACTTTTTTTTCTGTTTTTAATTTTTTTTTTTATTTTCACATATGCATGTGTTCATTAGGCTTCTACTTTTTGCCTTCACAAAATTAAAAAGGCTTAAACTTTAACAACAATAACAATGTTTAAGATAGGGACCAGAAACAAAAACCTCGCAAAGAACAAATGAAGACAAATACATTCAGAAAAGAAATCAGACGATTGCTGCAACAAAGTATTAAGCAATAATAATAATAGTAATGCAAAGAAGGTAACATTCACATTGCCAAATAAGAGTCTATTATAGAATGCTTTGAATCTGAGGTTCATTATGGAGTCATCGATTAACTTCTTATTATTTTTTTTCCCAAAGTATCAAAGAATAGACAACTAATATTTATAAATAAAAATAAAAGATAATTTCAAAAAACAGATCATGCCAAATCTTATAGACAACAGAAAAAGAAGAAATACTTCAAAATCATTCTACTTAATCTGGATACACCTGATATTAAAATTGGAAAAAATACATTATTATAAAGGGGAAATTACAAACATAATTCACTTATAAATGAGGATGCAGTATCCTGTATCCTAAACAACATATTAACAAGTTGAAGTAAAAATTAATGTTTAAGTAATGTACTTTAGTCAAAATCGAATCCAATTTATGTGAGAATTAATCACTATTTTCTTTCTTCTTCTTTTTGATGACAGGACATCAAGGGTGATATGTACAATGACAGCTTTGATGACCATTCCAGGAAAAGAGTTCCAAAATTGCTTTAAAGAGTGGAATAAGCACTGGCACCCGTGCATAGCTTCCCAAGAGGAGTACTTCGAAGGTGACCATAGTGATATTCAGCAATGAGGTGTGTGACACTTTTACATCTGAACATACAAATACATGTCCTTCAACAACACAGCAATATCAGGATACAGTCATACATCTCACCAGGTGTGTTCTGGGTGGGACCTGACCAATGCTGTATACATACTTCAGTAGCTTAGTAAGGACCTGTTAGGATGATGAGGTTGAGGCTTTGACAGGCCTTCCTTTTAAAAATCGATTGTGTATCCTTGGGTTGGAAGGATTGTCATCCTCTGATCACCACTAGATGGCCCATTATTCAAAAAAAATTCCTTCAGAAAAGGTTTATGGAACAAGATTCTCATAATCATTTGAGTGTTGCCATCACGACTTTTGGCCATATCATAGCATACCACCATATACTCTTTTTATATTTTTCTTTAAATAGCTTTACTTTCTAACTTATATAAGCCTATATTAAAAGTAAACTGGAAGATGAGGGGGAAAGGAGAGAGATACCTAGATGAAAAACACAGTGGCCCTAGAGAGGAAGAGCAATCCCAAGGACGAACAGGAAAGGATAATGGGTCTAAAACTGGTGATCCAGGACACAAAGGGCCATAGGAGGTAGAAAGATGAAGGATAGATGAGAAAAAAGGGATCTCAACACTAAGAGAGAAAAGCTGGGCCAGAGGTAGGAAGAGGAAGGCATGGGACCTGAGTAATAGGACGGGGACCTGAAAGAAACAGAAACGGCACAAGAAGTCTGTATCAGGTGAGGCTGCAACTGAGTCAGGCAAACTAAAGACTGAACCTGGCTCGGCACCCATAGCACAGTGGTTACGGCCAGCCACGGGCTGCCAGGTTCGAATCCAGCCCAGGCCAGCTAAACAAAAATGACAATTGCAACCAAAAATAGACAGGCATGTGGTGGGCGCCTATAGTCCCAGCTACTTGGGAGGCTGAGAGACAAGAGAATTGCTGAAGCCCAAGAGTTTGAGGTTGCTGTGAGCTGTGACGCCATGGCATTCTACTGAGGACGGCACAGTGGGACTCTGTCTCAAAAAAAAAAAAAAAAGAAAGAGAGAGAAAGAGAAAGAAAGAAAGAAAGAAAAAGAAAGGAAGGAAGGGAGGGAAGGAGGGAGGGAGGGAGGGAGGAAGGAAGGAAGGAAGGAAGAAAGAAAGGAAGAAAGAAAAAGAAAGGGGGATCCTAAGAAAGAGGTGGGGGGTTCTGAGGGGCTGAGGAATAAAAAGAGGCATAACAGTCACTCTTAGTAGTCCACTCGGTGTCTGCTGCCCCTCCCTCTCTGCCTTCCTTTGGGGAATATTAAGAAACACTGTTCAGTAACCAAGCCCCAAATTGCCTTCCAATAGCCCACAGACTTACAATGCCTTACGTGTGTTTTAGAATTCAGAACAGTTTCTATTTGAGAAGGATACACAGACATTAGGGAAGCTACCTAGTGAGGTCTGAGGCTACACCCCATAATTAAATACATTAATATTTCTGCTGTGACAGGTATGATTTGTTACACTTAGTGAGATAGATGGAGGCTATGACATAGTCTTGGTTCAAATGAGGTTTTGTCAGGAAAATAATTTTAATGCCAAACTAAAAAATAAAAATAAAAATAGAATGCTCTTGACTTTCAGAGGCTTTTGGACTGATCATGGGAACATGAGCATTGACCCTATTACAGTTTATACCTTTTCTGTGTGTCTGCAATATGATGTTTTTAAAGCCTTAAACTGCCTAAGCTTCTCCGGTTTGTTGTCAAAGGACACATGCCACGAGGCTGGGTTCAGAGCAGGCTCACGAAATACTTCTTGAACTGAATCCATTTCATCTAACCCTCCCATACTCATTGTTTGTTATCCCTGCCTTAGTAAAAGCAACAGATGTTCTCCTCATTAGGCAGGTGAGTCAGGTTATGAATAGAAATGAGATTTAAGCTGGCAAAAGGGCTGTCCCAAACAAAAACGTATTTATTCCTTTATTCATTAATTCAAAAAATACTTAATGAAGATTACTATAAACCTAGCACTGGGCCAAAAGCTGAGGAGCCAGGAGAGACAACACATCAGCAAAATTCTACCTCCACCATTGAGAAATTCATAGTCCAGTGGAAGGGAGGAGCTGCTCATACCTTCCTGTGATTTAATGGGCTGAGAGCCACAGGAGAGCTCCAAGCAGATGTGCTCTCTGCCCAGCATATGGATGTCTGTGCTTTCCTGGAGAGTTTAACAGAGGAGCTGAGATTACAGCAGTTTCCACGCTGCTACCAACTAAAATAGCAATCTGCTCTCTCTGCTCCCTAATCTATGGTAACTTGGTCTTCATTAAATTAGATTTCTGAGGTGTCCAGAGCTTCCTTTATGTCCAAGAAGGAGAGGAATGGAAGGCTACGTTAGATGCCTTCCAGTGCTTAATGAGTACCATCTTGGATGGCCACCTGAAGCAAGGAGTCATGGCCTCCTGGGTGGCATTTTCAAACATCCCCTAACCTGGGATCGCCTGTTCCACACAGTCCTGACCCAATAACCTACTTCATCAAAGAGAAGGGATTTTCCTGGAGCTGAGAAGTGGCTGAAGCTTTGTGGTGGTTGAGCATCTTAATTTACCTCTTCCTTGATCTAGCCTATTTCAGCTCAGCCTGGAGCAATGCTGTGGTGTGGCTCAGCAGATTCTTCATTCATAAGATGAGGATAATAAATACATTGACCTGTGTAAAGTAGTCAAAACAATATCTGGCATACTGTAAGCACCGTAAGAGTGTGCCCACCTCACAGAGCTCATGTCAGGATCAAATTGTATTATCTATGTAAAGTGCTTAGCACTCGATAAATGTGAGCATATATTTATTATTTTCAGCTAGTCAAGGAGTACACCCGTTCCAATGAATTCCACTCCTGATCTACATCTCCAAGAAGCTGATCCAGCGGGAGTCAAAAGCTTCTGTTTGAGACGAGGAGCTGGCACTCAACACCAAGGGCTATAAATACTATTATGGTGCAATCCTAGCCTAGGGAAAGAGGCTGGAACAGGGATTCCTTCACCCATTCCAGTGAGTTGCTCTCCCAAAGATCACAAATGCCCTTGTTGGTAAATTCCATGGATGATTCTCAGCCCTTACCTTCTGTGACCATTTTTTTTTAAAGCAGGCATCATTGGCACTGTTGAGCCTTCCTTCTGTCCTTCATGAGACACTCTCTGGGCTTACGTGACACCACACAGTCCAGATTTTCCTCTGTCCCTCTGTTTATTCCTTCTGACACTCCTTTGCAGCCATTTCTTCCTCTATCCATCTCTCAACGGTTGGCCACCCTCAAGATTCTTTTCTAGGAAGCCTTCTCTTCTCACTGGACATATTACTCTCCCCTAGACGATCTTAGCCACACCCATGACTTCATTAACCAACAATCTGATGACTTCTAAATATCTAGCCCAGATCTCTCCTCTGATCTGCATACTCACAGATCTGGCTGTCAACCAGAAATTTCCACATAGATGTCTTACAAGTGTTTCAAACTTCACATGGTCCTAATTCAACTTATCCTCACCCCACCTCCACAAACCAAAGACCTTGTTCTTCCTCCTGTGCTCCCTATCTTCCTCTCCCATGTCACCTATACGGAGGGTGCAAAAAATATATAGACTTTTATTTATTTATTATTAAATCATAGCTGTGTACATTAATGCGATCATGGGGCACCATACCCTGGTTTTATAGACCATTTGACATATTTTCATCACACTGGTTAACATAGCCTTCCTGGCATTTTCTTAGTTATTGTGTAAGACATTTATATTCTACATT
>CAUYPK010164296.1:0-10815 GCA_963574355.1 Loris lydekkerianus | reverse complement strand
TTAAAGGTTTGGTATAATTCTAATGAGAAGCTATCGATTCCCAGGATTTTCATTTTAGGGAGATTTTTTTATATCTGATGATATTTTACAAGTTAATATAGGCCTGTTCAACATGTCTACTTGATTCTCACTAAGTCTTGGAAGGTGGCATGCTTCCAAGTATTTGTCAATTTCCTTCAGATTTTCATATTTCTGAGAATAAAATTGCTTGTAATATTCATTAAGAATTTTTTGAATTTCTGAGGAATCTGTTATTTCATCTTTGTCACTTCTGATTGATATAATTATAGATTTTACTTTTTTTCCTGGTTAGGTTAACCAAAGTTTTCTCTATTTTATTGACCTTTTCAAAAAAACAACTTTTAGATTTTTTGATCTGTTGTATAATCCTCTTGTTTTCAATTTTATTTATTTCTGCTCTAATTTTGGTTATTTATTTTCTTCTACTGGGTTTGGGATTGGGATGTTCCTTTTCCAGTTGCTTGACATGTCCCATTAACTTGTTAACTTCCTCTCTTTCCATTCTCTTGAGGAAGGGTTGCAGTGCTATACATTTCCCTCTTATGACTGCCTTTGTAGTATCACAGAGGTTCTGATCATTTGTGTCTTCATTGTCCTTCCATGTTTTTATGAGTATGCAGATTTCTGTTGTTTCTGAGTTCAACTTTTATTCCATGGTGGTTCAAGAAGATGCAAGGACTAATTTCTATTCCTTTAAATTTACTGAGTTTAGACTTGTGACATAAGATGTGATCAATTTTGGAGTATGTTCTGTAGGCTGATAAGAAGAATGTGTACTCAGTCTTGTTGGGATGAAAAGTTCTGTAGATATCTATTAAATCCAAATATTGAATAATTAAGTTTAAATCTAAAACGTCTTAACTAGTATTGGAGGATCTATCCAATACCGCCAAATAAGTGTTAAAAACTCTGACTATTATGGAGTTGGAGGAAATCAAGTTGCTCATGTCCATTAGAGTTCCTCTTATAAATTTAGGTGCATTCTAGTTAGGTGCATAAATATTAATAATTGAAATCTCATCATCTTGAGTATTACCCTTACAAAATATGAACTGACCATCCTTATCCTCCTGTACTTTTGTTGGTTTAAAGAGTATTGTATCTACAAATAAAATTGCAACACCTGCTTTTTTCTGATTTTCATTTGCTTGAAATATAGATGACCATTCCTTCACCCTGAGTCTATATTTATTATTTAAGGTAATATGAGATTCTTGTATACAGTAAATATCTGGCCTGAGTTTTTGTATCCAGTCAGCCAACCTGTGCCACCTTAGAGTATAATTTGAAGTATTCAAATTAATGGAGAATATTGATAAGCCTGGTAGAATTTTGGGTATGGAGTTTTTTGAAAGTCCAGTGGACATTTTTAATCCTTTTGCCACTGTGGAAGTTGGAGTTTGATCAAAAGTTTCTCAGTGAGTTTACTTTTGTGGTGGAGGATTGTGTTGGTCATGGAGGATAGGCCTGAGACTATCCTGGAGAGCCGGTTTAGTTATGGCAAATTTCTTCAACATATAAATGTCATTAAAGCATTTAATTTCTCCATCGTAAATGAAAGTCAGTTTAGCTGGATACAGGATCAAGAGGTGAAAGTATCCTGGGTTGAAAGTTATTTTGTTTTAAGAGATTAAAAGTCAATGACCATCCTTTTCTAGCTTGAAAGGTTTCACCAGAGAGATCTGCAGTCATTCTAATATTCTTCCCCTTTTAGGTTATGATTTTCGTACATCTGGCTGCTTTCAGAATTTTCTCCTTTATATTAACTTTAGGGGAGTTAATTATGATATTCCTGAGGGATGACTTAACAATTGAGTCATGCTGGCGTTCTGAAACTGCTAACTGACTTTCAGAATTTTATGGCATGTCTGGAAAATTCTCTTTCATAAGAAGAAGAAAAGCCTCTGTGCTTTGCGAAGCCAATTTTTTGCCTTCTGGGATTTCTATAAGGTGAATATTAGTTTTCAATAATTATTAGTTTTAATAATTATTAAAATTTTTGAATTATCCCAGAGCTCTCTGAGAGAATGAACCATTTTTTCTCTCCATTTCTCTTCCTTTTTGAGATTTTGGGAGTGTTCAAAAGCTTTGTCTTCAATGTCAGAAATCCTTTTTCCTGCTTGCTCTATTCTGAATTCTACTATGTCTCTCAGATATTTAAGGGCTGCAAATTCTTTTCTCAAGGTGTCAAAATATTTGGTGATTTTGTCTTTGAATTTGCTGAATTCTTGAGAAACTTTTGATTTGCTCCTTGAATTTATAGTTCCAACTTTGCCTCTATTCTATTGATCTTATTTGCAATCCAAATTCTGAATTTGATTTCTGACATCTCAGCCATCTGTTTATGAATGAGATATTCAGTTGTGTCTGCCATATCCTTCCTTGGGGGCTTGTTCTACTCTGATTATTCATGTTACCAGATTTTTTCAGCTGATTTTGCCCCATGATTATTTTATTTTACACCATTTGGCTAGGTTAGCAGATAAAGAGAAGTTGGTTTGGGGGGCACCAGGAGTAGTGATTAACCAGCCCTTTGGCCAAAAGGTGGGACTGGTGTGTGTACCTTTTCTTCTAGAGTTTTGCCAAAGACCCATACAGTGATAGAGCCTGAGTAACTGGGGGCCTGCTTGGTGTGATTGGGCTAAGTGGCTCTGTTTTGTTTTTAGATTGTCTCTGTCCTACCCTAGTGAATCAGTTACTTCTGGTTGAAACCTCAGCTGTGGAGAAATACCAGCAATTAAGTCACCCTGCCCCCAACAGGCAACAATTGGAAAAGGAGAATCAAACCTTCCCACAACTGCACACCCAGGGTACCACTTTGGATAGTCCTTGGGTGATTGGCCCAGTTCCAGATGTTCAAATCCATTGTCCCATTCAGCACTGGTCTCAGGTGGGAGAGTTCAAAAGGTCTCTGGCCACTAGATAGCAGGGGTCTACTGGCAGCTATAGTATGACTCACTCTCATGCTCCATGAGGTCACAAGGACCCACCCAGCAAATAAATTAGTCTGGGAAGGTTGATGCCTCCTTCCCCACCTTGCACCTCTGTCACACACAGTCTCTGGTAACCCCACAGGGCTGTAACCAAGTTGCCTCCAATAAGCAGATGCTCCAGGGGTTTGTGCCTGTCTGAGTCACAGGGAGATCTATGTCTCCTCATCCAGGCCACCCCACTCTTCCAGTACCTGGCAGGGGGATGTGAGGCCTGACAACCTCGAGTGCTTAATGGAGGCTGGGTGGTTCACTCAGGGCATCTTCACTAAAGACAGTTTTTGAAGTAGCAACAAAACTACTGAGCTCAGAATTCAGAGAGCGTGGTATGAATACCTGCAGTGGCAGTACCCCGAGAAGAGAAGCCCTTCCATGCCATCTGTTTCCTCAGACAAGCTGAGCAGCTCTGTGAGCATGAACATGTTTTCCTACAGCAGCACACCCGGGCTCCCATCCAGAAGGAGAGTTAAAAGACAGAAGTTTAGCAAGTAAGCTGATGGTTTGGATCTGAGCCAAGAGAGAAGGTTGAAGAATGCACATCAACCACGCTAAGGTGAGGTGTGACCCAAAGGATACAAACAAAAGGTACAAAAACCATTGCAAATCAAATGAGAGTACCCTCACCCATGAGAATGGCTCACAGTATTCTCCATACAAACAAGCAAGCAGAGTTTAAATGTCCTCCCATTTTATCCCACAGGAGAGAAATTCTAAAAATCATACCTCCTTCCATACTAGGGTGCTATGGCACTCTCTGGCCAGATATAAAACTTTATATATTCTCTACCTGCAACTCTGAACCCCAATCACTCCCCTCCACTCTCACCCTGAGGTCTTTAAGCCTGTTCCCTATGGAGTCCAGATTCTTGGATATTTTCTCATAGATCTGGACAGGGAAGGCCTGTTGTTAATTTGTGCTGATTCTGTGGCACAGGGGTAAGGAGAATATGGTCAAATGAGAGGGAACCATACAAGAGTCTCAAGGACTAGAGCAGCAGCTGCAGCAGTGGGAAAAATAGGGCACACACCCGTGGGGATATTTTGGACAGACACTCTCTGTTCCTCTGGAAAACCAGAGGACGCCAGTTATCTTGTCTGGTGGCAGCCACTGGCAGTGCAGATCTGGGATGGAAATGCAGGCCCCATGATAAAGGGTACACCTCGGGCAATACTGGCTTGGACAGAGTGCTGGAACGGCAGATTCCCAGGGTGGGGATGACCCACAGGACTGCTTTACTGAACCTAAGATGTACCCAGCCCTCAGGTGATCATAGCTGAGGCAAAAGTGGGCAGGCAGAGGCTGGAACTGATAGCGGAGTGTGAGCTCTAACCAGGCCCAACCAAACACAAACAACAGCTGAGACTGCAGGCAGTGACATAGACCTGAAATAATTTGCAGTTTCTGTGGATTCAAACAGTGTCTGATGCACAGGGGTATATAGCCAGAAACATTCTGCAAAATTGTTATGTTCTGTTAGCAACATCAGTCAGGGGCGGGGCTGGAACTGAGTGAACCACCCCAGCCTCCAATATGCTTTTATTGTCTTTTTCTGCTCTTTAATTTCCCCCTGCGAACCCCCAGGAAGGGTCTAGTGATTCTCTCAATCTATGATCTTCACCTGAGCTGCATTTTCTTTTCCCCTTTTCCCACTTCCTTATTTGAAATCCTACATTCCCTCCTGGATGGTCTGGCAAGTGGTTTATATTTAGTCATCTTTTCCCTCCCCCTGCACTTTTAAAAGCATGGAATTTAATTTCTTTTTTGCTGTGGGCAGTATTTACATCTGAACAATACAATATTATCTGACCCTTGAGCAAGAAGGTGTTTAAGAGTGTGCATAATTTCCAATTTTTTTTTTCTTTTCTTTTCTTTTTTTTTTTTTTAATCTACCAGTTATTCTTTTGCTTTAGCTTTTAGTTCTATTCCATTTTGGTCAGAAAAAGATACATTGTATAATTTTTGTCTTCTTCACATGAACATGACTTGTCATGTGTCTTAACAGATTTTACAAAGTATCATTAAAAATATTGCGTATTTCCCCTTTATCACTTCTGAGTGAAGTTACTAGAAGTTTTACTTTTTTATTTATAGTTACTCTGGCCAATGTTTTATCTATCTTATTTATTTTTTCAAAAAACCAACTCCTTGTTTCATTAATTTTCTGAATGATTATTGTGTTTTCAATTTCATTAATCTCTGATTTAATTTTGGATATTTCTTTTCTTCTGCTGGGTTTTTATTTAGATTGTTCTTTATTTTCCAATTCCATAAGATGGCTTTTGAATTTGTTGACACACTCTCTTTCTGTTTTTCGAATGTTGACTTCTAGAGCAATAAATTTTCCTCTCAGGGCTGCTTTAGCTATATTCCATAGGTTTTGGTAATTTGTATCTTCATTGTTGTTATACTCAAGGAAGTTAATGATTTCCTTTTTTATTTTTTCCTGCACCCAACTGTCATTCAGCATAAGGTTTTTAACTTCCATGCCTTTGTGTGAGTTTGAATGTTTTTGTTGGAGTTGAGTTCCACTTTTAGTGCCTTGTGACCTAAGAAGATGCAAGGTAAAATTTCAATTCTTTTGATTCTGTTGAGTTTTGTTTTGTGTCCTAGGATATGATCAATTTTGGGAATGTTCCATGGATGATGAGATAAATGTGTATTCTTTTATCTTTTGGATGGAGTGTTCTGTATACATTTATCAAGCACAGTTATTCTAGGATCTCATTTAATCTCTTATATCTTTCTTTCATGTCTGTTTAGAGGATCTTTCTAGCTCTGAGAGAGGGGTGGTCAAGTTCCCTGTGATATGGTGTTTACAGGATATCATATTGCTCTAAGTAAGGTCTATTTCATGAATATGGGAACATTTAACTTGGGTGCATAAATATTTAGAATTCAAATGTCTTTTTATTGGATTTTTTCCTTAACCAATATGAACTGACAATCATTTTTTTTTTTTAATTTAGTAGATTTAAATCCCCATGTATCTGAAAATAAGATTGCAACTCCTCTTTTCTTCAGAATTGTTTGCCTGAAAAATTGACTTCCCACACTGAACTGTGAGTTTTAATTTGTCTTTTGACATGAGGTGTGTTTCCTGTAGACAGCAAATAGATGGCTTTTTTTTTTTTTAAATCCGATCAGCCAATCTATGCTTCTTTAGTGGAGAAGTCAAGCCAATTGACATTTATTGAGATAATTGATAAATGTGGTAGCATTCTATTCATCTTATTTTGTGAAAGTCCATTGCTTAATTCTGTCTTTAGCATCATTGTAGAAGCTAGGTTCTGTTCTTTAATTTTTGGGTGTTTACTTTGCTGAAAGTCCATTGTGATAGTCAGTGTTTAGAACAGGTTGACATATTTCCTGTAAAGCTTATCTTGTGGCAAATTTCCTCAATGTTTGCGTAATAGTAGGAGAGTTGATTTCTCCATCAATTTTAAGGCTTAGCTTATTGGAATATACAATTATTGCTGGAAATTGTTTTGTTTAAGTAGATTAAAGGTAGATGACCATTGTCTTCTGGCTTGAAAATTTTATTGGAGAAGTCCAAAGTCACCCTGATGGATTTTCCCCTGTAGGTCAGTTGGTACCTAATCCTAGCAGCTTGTAAATGTTTTTCTTTTGTCTTTGTGATGATAGATTAATCACAATGTGTCTTAGAGGAGCTCTATTTGAGTTGAGGCAACCAGGGTACCAATATCCCTCTGAAAGTAGTATGTCAGACACTTTGCTAATATTTGGGATATTTTCATTTATAATATTCTCTAGAATGGCTTCCATTCCTCTGGATAAATTCTTCTATCCCTTCTGGGATACCTATAACTCGTATGTTTGAACACTTCATGAAATCTGATAGTTCTGTCAGTGAATGTTCTTCTTTCTCTCTCTTCTGTTCTGTCTCTTTAACTATCTCAGTTATCTGAAGAGCTTTGTCTTCTACATCTGAGATTCTTTCATCTACATGATCTAATCTGTTGTTGATACTTTCTATTGCACCTTTAAGTTCCCTAATTGACTGCTTCAGTTCCTTTGGGTCTGCTATACCCTTTCTATATTCTTCATATCATTAATCTTTTACTTGATTCTGTTTTTGGATTTCCTTTTGGTTATTTTCCACTTTCTCAGCAATTTTCATCATTTTTTTTGTTTGTTTGTTTGTTTTGGTTGTTTTTCACTTTCTCAGAAATTTCCTTCATTGTTTTCATCATTTGTATTTTAAATTCTACTTCTGTCATTTCTAACATTTATTTATAGGTGAAATCCTATACTGTAGCTACTTCCTGGTCCCTTAAAGGGTTTGCTCTGGACTGGTATTTCATGTTGCCATAATTTTACTGCTGATTCTTTCTCTCAATTCTACCAGAAACTCATGCCGAGAAATTTGACAATGTGAAGGAAATATATCAATATTTGCAATCACACACTCCCCCTGCGCTAAGCCCAGATAAAATAGATCTCCTGAACAAACAATTTCAAGCATTGAGATCAAAGAAACAATAAAAAAATTACCAACAAAAAATGCCCTGGTCTGGATAACTTCACACAAGAATTATATCAGACTTCCAAAGAAGAGCTTATTACAATATTACAGAAATTATTCCAAAAATTGAGGAGGAAGGGATCTTCCCCAACATGTTCTATGAAGCAAACATCACCCTGATACCAAAACCAGGAAAAGACCTAATTAAAAAGAAGAATTTCAGACCAATTTCACAAATGAATTTAAATGAAAAAATTTTTAGCCAAGTGATTACAGCTTATCGTCAAAAAAGTCATACATCATGATTAAGTAGGTTTCATCCAAGGAATGCAAGACTGGTTCAATATATGTAAATCCATAAACATTATTCATCATACAAACAGAAGCAAAAACAAAGACCATATGATCCTCTCAATAGATTCAGAAAAGCATTTGATAAAATCTAGCATCCTTTTCTAATTAGAACACTGAAGAGTTTAGACATAGGTGGAATATTTTTTAAACCGATTGAAGCTATTTATGATAAACCTGGGGCTAATATTTTACCAAATGGAGCTAAACTAAAAGCTTTTCCTCTTAGAACTAGAACCAGACAAGGTTGTCCTCAGTCATCATTACTATTCAACATAATGCAAAGTACTAGCCAATACAATTAGGCAAGACAAGAAAATAAAGGAGATCTAAATGGGTGCAGAGGAGGTCAAACTCCCCATCTTTGTTAATAATATGATGATCGTATCCTTAGAGAACCCCAAAGACAGTAATGTCTCAGGATATAGAATCAGTGTCCACAAATCAGTGGCATTTGTATATGCCAACAGCAACCAAGATGAGAGGTTAATTAAGGACACAACTCCTTTCACAATATCCCTAAAGAAAATAAAATACCTAAGAATATACCTAACAAAAGAAGTGAAGGACCTCCATAAAAAAAAAATTATGAAACCCTAGGAAAGGGAATAGCAGAGGACTTTAACAAAAGGAAGAACATACTTTGCTCATGGCTGTGAATAATCAACATTATTAAAATGTCTATAATTCCCAGAGCAATCTACTTATTCAATGCCATCACAATTAAAATACCAACATCCTATTTTCAAGACTTGGAAAAAAATAATTGTGAATTTTGTATGGAACCAGAAAAAAATATATAAAATAAACCTGGGGGCATAAGAATACCAGATATTAGGCTTTACTACAGGGTCATAGTGGTCAAGACAGCATGGTACTGGCACAAAAATGGAGACATAGATATTTGGAATCAACTAGAAAACCACAAAATGAAACCAACAACTTACAACCACCTAATCTTTGATAAGCCAAACAATAATGTATGCTGAGGGAAATACTCCCTACTCAATAAATAGTGCTGGAAAAATTGAACATCCACATGCAAAAACTGAAACTGGAGCCATACCGCTCTCCACTCACAAAAATTGATTCAAGATGGATAAAGTACTTAAATTTAAGGCATTAAATGATAAAAATCCTCGAAGAAATCATAGGAAAAACACTGGAATATATCAGCCTGGGGAAGAACTTTATGAAGAAGACTACCATGACATTTGCAATAACAAAAATAAACAAATAGGACTTATCTGAAAAGCTTCTGTTCAGCTAAGGAGACGATAACCAAAGCAAATAGACAACCTACACAATGGAAAAGGATATTTGCATATTTTGAATCAGACAAAACCTTAATAACCAGGATCTATAGAGAACTTTAATTAATCCACATGAAAAAAGTAAACAATCCCATACATCAATTGAAAAGAGAGATTAACAGAATCTTCTATAAAGAAGACAAACAAATGGCTAGAAAACATATTAAAAAATACTCATCATCCCTAATTATTAGAGAAATTAAAATTGTTACAACCCTGAAATATCATCTAACCTCAGTGAGAATGGCCCACATCACAAAATCTCAAAACTGCAGGTGCTGGCACAGATGTGGAGAGATGGGAACACTTTTACACTGCTGGTGGGACTGCAAATTCATCCTTTTTGGAAGGAAGTCTGGAGAAACCTCAAAGAACTCAACCTAGACCTCCCATCTGATACTGCAATCCCATTACTTGGCATCTATACAGAAGGATAAAAGAAACTTTTATTATTATAAAGACACTGTACTAGACTGTTTATTGCAGCTCAATTTACAATCAATAAAATGTGGAAACAGCCTAAATGCTCCTCATTCCAGAAATGGATTGGGAAGCAGTAGTATATATACACCATGGAATACTATTCAGCCATTAAAGAAAAGGAGATTTTGCAGCATTTGTATTAACTTTGATAGAGTTGGAACACATTATTCTTAGTAAAGCATCTCAGGAATGGAGAAGCATGAATCCTATGTAATTGTCATGAGGACAATTAATGATAATTAATGACATGGTGGGGGTGGGGGAAGGGGAGAGCAGACAGAGAAGGAAGGAGGGGGTTAGGGAAAGGAAAAGAAAAAAAAAAGGGACTAATTCTCACATAAATTAAATGTAATTTTGACCAAAGTACATTATTTGAACAATAATTTTTAATTCAACTTGTTAGTATGATGTTTAGGCTTTTCCATCCTCATTTATAAGTGAAATATGTTTGTAATTTCCCTTTATAATATATGTTTTTCAATTTTAATATCAGTTACATCCAGATGAAGAATGATTTTGAAGTATTTCTTCTTTTTCTATTGTCTATAATATTTGGCATGATCTGTTTTTTGAAATTATATTCTAATTTTATTTATGAATATTACTTGTCTATTTTTTTGAAACTTGTCTATTTTTTTAGAAAAGAAAAAAAGTTAACTGATGACTCCATACTGATCCTCAGAGTCAAAGCATTCTATGATAGACATACTTTTATCTGACAATGTGAATGTTACTTTTTTACATTATTATTATTGCTCAATATTTCATTGCAGCAATCACCTGATTTCTTTTCCAAATGTATTTATCTTTGTTCTTTACAAGGTTTTTGTTTCTAGTCCATATCTTAAACATTGTTATTGTTATTACATTTTAAGCCTTTTTAATTTTCTGAAGCCCAAAAGTGGAAACCAAATAAACACATGTACATGTACAGAGAAAATAAAAAATAATAATATTGTGATTCCATATAAAATGAAGTATTGTTTTTTCAAGTTCTTTAAAGTATGACAATGGAGCTTTAATATGGATTGTGTTGAAATTATATATTGCTTTGGGTAGTATGGACATTTTAACAATGTTGATTCTTCCCAGCCATGAGCATGGTATGTTTCTCCATTTGTTAACATTTTCAGCTATTTCTTTTCTTAGAGTTTCATAGTTCTCTTTATAGAG
>CAUYPK010164292.1:0-77164 GCA_963574355.1 Loris lydekkerianus | reverse complement strand
AAGGTAAACTATAGCTTTCACATGAAGGCTATAACCCAACTATACCACAAGACTATGAGGAAAGGACCAAGGAAGGGGAAGGGAGGGGGGAGGTTTGGGTGGAGGGAGAGTGATGGGTTGGGCCACATCTATGGTGCATATTTGTATCTATAATAAAAAAAAAAAAAAAAAGAAATGAGCTTCATTTGGCCTTGGTTATAGGTGGGCTTTAAAAAATAAAATCAGAGAGGGGCTAGGACAGGGTTGATACAAAGTTCTGCTAGGAATTCTCACTGATTTATAGAAGAAATATTGATTAGTGATTGGCCATATGTTGTTAAATCCCAGGGTGTGGGATGTAGTGTCTGGCGAGGCATCACTGGGTTAATTTGTAGCTACTTATGGCAAGATCAAGCATTTCAATAGATGGATACACAGGGGGGAGGTATAAATGGGGCGAGTAATTGCTGTCTCATTTCAATGACTCTCTGGACCTAATAATTTGAAAGGACTCACATTTCTCAGATAAAATTTCTTTTCTTTCCTAAATCTACAGAGGGTGCCACTCCTCCCCAAATATATACATTTTAAGAAAGGAAAAAAATTATATTAAAATTGTAATCCTCAATACATATGGAGAATGTTTGTTATCTTGTATATTTTATTGGTAACTCTTATAATTGCAGAAGTCTCAACGACTTGAGTATTATAATTTTAATACAGCCTTTTCCTTTCTTAAAGTGTGTATATATTTTTTTTGGCACCTCTGCATTTAGCCAGAATCCCCTTTACACTGATGGTCGCTTATAGTAATTTTCCATCCCTTGACCCCACCCTGCTCCATGGTGATGGATTTCTACTGCCCTTTCTGTGCTGAGAGTTGAGCCTAAATTCTGTCTATATGCAAAATCCCATTGGAAATGGTCCTGAGTAGTCTTCCTTACCAGGCTTCACCAAGTGTCACCGAATGATTTGTTCTTTAACGAGGCCCAGAGTGAACAGAGATCTTGAGATGAGCACTCAGGCTGTAAGGACAGGTGGTCAATTTTAGCAGTTGCTGCTGAAGAGTCTTATTAGGCTCCCTGGATGGGTGTGTGGGTGCACATGTGTGTCCACGTGGGCATGCAGATACACGCTGGCTTTCCTCATGTTTGTAATATGGCACCATCCATCTTTCCAGGAGGACTGGCTTAATAATCTACATAAGGCATTTAATTAAAAACATGTCATCACCTCATTAATGTCTTCTCTGAGGATGCATCATCTTTCTCTTTCATTAATAGAAGTGACACCGTGTGTGCCTTGTGGATGCCCGCCTGCCTGCAGAGGCAGGTGCCGGAGGAGAGTGGGACACGAGGTGGGGCTGGCCTCCTCCTGCCCCTAACAGCCGCGTATGTGCTCAGGAGTGCAGCCTCTCCCTCTTGTCTCCCTGGTCTTGTTTCTGTACTGTGCTCACGCCCTGGGTGTCCGACACTGCCTTATAGCAAGGACCCAGGCTCATAACTGGCTCTGATGGCCACTGGGCTATTGTGCAGCTCCTCTCCTCGGAGATCAAGAAGCGAAGTGGAGCCCCACAGCTCAGCAGTCCCCACCTTTAGTTTCCTTTCAGCTGTAAGTACAAGGAAGCAGAAAGGAACACAGAGCGCCCCACAAGAAGGGCCATGAATTATTCATCTCATAGTCTGGGCTCTGGACTCAAAGCGCCTCCTCTTCCCCTGTGCTGAATGGCAGCCAATGAGAAAAACCGCCTGATTCACTGATGAATTACCGCAAGTGAATGGCTGGAGGATCCATTTCAAAGCCACAACTTAGAATTGGCCTATTAAAAAAAAGCAGGCCAATTTGTTTCAGAAGCTGCACTGGAAATGAATGAGGGCTCTTCCTTCACTACTGGCTATTACAAAGGCTTCGTTCCTCACAGAGCCACTATTTTAATTAAGTCAATAATTATGTTTTATTGAATTCAATGCTCTTGAGGAGAAATCAGCACAGAGCCTTTGAAAACTTAATTTAAGCCAATAGCAGGTTGGGTGGGGACAGAATCAGAGAGAAAAGTAGCTTTTAAAAAAGGATTTTTTTATTTTTATTTTGAATTAATATGATGGTAATGTGATTAGGTTACATTGTTTGGGTTTGTAAGGTCAAGTCCCACTTGTAGTGGTGACCGTCATTCAGGAAGTGTGCCATGTGCTCTTCCGTTGTACCCATTGGGTGGGAACTCATCAGGTGCCCTCTGCTCCTCCCACTTCTTGAATTTGTTTTTTCCTTCCCATGTGGGACTGTAGCTGTTAATCTACTGGTTTCGATTTAGTATGAAGTACATGGGGTGCTTGCTTTTTCATTTTTAGAATACTTTGCTTAGGAGGGTGTTCCCCAAATCCTTCCAGGTAAGTACAAAAGATACAAAATCTCCATCTTTTCATTGCTGAGTAGTATTCCATGGTACACACATATCACAGCTTATTAATCCATTCATGGGTTGACGGGCACTTGGGTTGTTTCCCTATCTTTGTGACTGTGAATTGAGCTGCTACGAAGATTCTAGTGCAAATGTCCTTATGGTAAAATGACTTGTTCACTTTTGGGTAAATACCTAGTCATGGGATTGCTGGATCAAATACAAGGTCTACTTTTAGTTCTTTGAGGATTCTCCACACTTCTTTCCATGGAGGCTGTCCTAGGTTGCAGTCCCACCAAGAGTGCATGTGTTCCCTCCTCTCTGCACCCACGCCAGCATCTGCCCCTCTGGGACCTTGTGATGTGGGCCATTCTCATTGGTGACAGGTGATATCTCAAAGTGGTTTTGATGTACATTTCTCTGATGAGTAGGGGCAATAAGTATTTTCTCACTCACTTTTTGGCCACTAGTTTGCCCTCATGAGAAATGATTTTTTTTTTGGGGCGGGAGGGGATTTGGGGTTATTTTTATTTTCTCCAGTTTTTGATTAAAAAAAAATTTATATTAATATGAGAGTACATACAATTAGGTTACATTGTTGGCTTTTGTAAGGTAAAGTTTGAGTTATAGTTGTGTCCTTCACCAAGGAAGTGTTCCATACACCCGTGCTTTGTCCTATTGGGTGGGAATTTACCAAGCCTGCTTCCTAGGTTTGAGTTTTTTTCTCATGTGGGCCTGTAGCTGTTAATCTACTAGCTTTGACTTAGTCTGGAGGACATGAGATGCTTGGTTTTCTAATTCTTGTGATACTTAAAATAAGAGAACATTTTCCAAATCCTTACAGGTAAATGAGAAAGATACAAAGTCTTCATTTTTTTAATGGCTGAATAGAATCCCGTGATATAAACATATCACAGTTTACTAATCTGTTCACGAGTTAATGGGCACTTAGGTTGTTTCTGCATTTTTGTGATTGTGATTTAACCTGCTATAAACCTTTGTGTGCAAATTACTTATGACAAAATAATTTTTTTTTTTTATTCTAGGTGTACACCTAATAATGGGATTGCATGATCAAATGAAAGGTCTCTTCTGTGGGGAGTCCCCACACTCCTTTCCACAGGGCTGTATCTGCAGGCCACCCAACAACAGTGCGTGAATGTTCCCCTCCCTCCATACCCACATCAGCATCTGCAGGTTTGGATCTTGTGACGTGGGCTATGAGAAATGATTCTATTCAAGTGTCTTGCCCAGGTATCAATGGGGTTGTTTGCGCTTTTCTTCTGATATGTTGGAGTTCTTCATAGATTCTGATTATTAGCCTTTTGTCAGATTCATAACATGCAAATATTGTCTTGCATTTTGAGGGTTTTCTTTTTGCTTTGTTGATTGTGTCCTTAGCTGTGCAGAAGCTTTTAAACTTGATCAGTTCCCATTTATTTATTTTTGTTGTTGCTGCAGTTGCCCATGGGGTCTTCTTCATATTTCCCAGGCCTATAAGATTCGGAGTTTTTCCCACACTTTCTTACAGAGTTTCTATAGCTTCATGTCTTAGATTTGAATCTTTTATCCAGCATGAGTTAATTTTTGTAGGTGGTGAGAGGTGCAGGGCCAGTGTCAGTCTTTTACATGTGACTAACCAGTTCTGTCAGCACCATTTATTTAAATGGTGATTCTTTTCCCTGGTGTATGGTTTTGTTTGCTTTATTGAAGATCAGATGGCTCTAGGAGGTTCATCTGTACGTTTTTTATTCTTCCATAGATCTATGTCTCTATTTTTATGCCAGTCCTATGCTGTTTTGACCCCTGTAGATTTGTAGTATAACCTGGTCTGGTAGCATGGTGCCTCCAGATTTGTTCTTATTTCATAGAAATGCTTTGGTATTCTGTTTTTTTTTTTTTTTCTTTTTCTTCTGGCTCCATACAAAATGAAGAACTATTTTTTCAAGTTTTTCAAAACTTGATGACGTTGGTATTTTAATGGGGATTACTTTGGGTAATATAGATATTTTAGTAATGTTGCTTCTTCACGGCTATGAGCATGGATGCCTAAATGTTTCCTCCCTCACAGCTGATGGGGAGGGAGCCCTTCTAACAGCTGGCTCTTTAAACACACCTGTTAGAAGGGCTCCATCCGTATCAGCTGTGAGGGAGGAAACATTTTGAGTCTAGCTTTCAGCTTGACTTCCCCAGGAAGCATGTAAGTTTTTGTTTTTCTGGTGGTGGGGTGGGGCAGAGAGATATTTAAAACCAAGGTTTCTAATGGCAGTGGTTTTTTTTTTCCTGGCTCCAAGATGCCTTCATTGACTCAAGGCAACTGGCAGAGCGTCCCTCTGCTGGCTGTAACTGGCTGCTTCTAGCTGGGTGTTACCTCTAGCTGGCTGTTCCATTGGGTTTTAAGGTGGCTGCCTGCATTCTAACATGGTGGGGTTTCAATCAGCTGTGTCTTCCATTCTGTTGGGGGTTCCAAATGTAGCTGCACACTAACCCTTTCCTTTCTTCTTCCTCCTCTCCTCCTAAGACAAAGAAACAAAGGATCTGGTTAGTCTCCCCCTACCCAGAAGTTCATGCTAAATACCCTGACTTTCCATGCAAGCTGTGGAATTTGCCCCCCTCTATGGCCCTATACAAAAGGGGTCTCTAACTGCCCCAGGGTGCAAATGCCACCTTTGCACTGCTGAGGTTGGTCACCCTACTCTTTCTATAAACCTGGCCTGAACATCTCTCCCCTGTCAATGAACCTGTCCTGAAGCTGCGGTGACACCATTTATGTGAACCTTTCACATTCTTGGAGCACTCTTGGTTGAAAAATGACCAAACACCCCAAAGTAAGGCAAGTGTGAAAAAAAATTTGTTGAGGAAGAGAAAGGCTTACATAGTAAGAGCAAGATACATTTGCCATAGATGGCAAACAACTCCCATTGTTGTGACAAAGAAAAGGCTTTGACTATGGCTGGGGGTTTTCTTTTATATTGCGTGGGTTGGGCCTACATGGTGGTTCAGAGGTCACCTTGGAACCAGAGTCTTACTGCACATGGGACCTCCCATGAGCCTCTCTGAAAGCCCGTTGTGTGTGTGTGGGTTGGGGGCAGTGGACTGCAAAGTAGATTTAAGCTAATGACATGATAATTAGCCTTAATTCTGTATGGAGCAATTACTTGCACCTGGGGGAGGAGGGCACACCCTACCAATCTACCAATCAAGTTCTACCAAGAACTCAGCGTGCATTAGTGTGTACGACCTCATAGGTACTAGAGAATCTTGAAGGTGACCTAGAACAGCCTTAAGGTGAGTAGGACCAAGATGGTGGCCCCACCCTCGTCCTTTTTCCCTAGGAGAGCTCAATTTTTAAGGACCTATGTAATAGTTCCGCAGGTGAGCATTGGCTTAATCTGGCAGATGACATAGGTGAGTGAGAGAACAGAGCAGGGGAGGGACTAAGGTAAATTGGGAAAAAGCGTGCCTTGGCTTAAAAGGCATGGCTGAGCTCAGGTCTAGCTGATGATTGCTGTATAGAAATGAGCCCCGTGTTGCTGGTATTTTTAGTGTTTTTCCAATAAAGTCTGGAAATCTTGGCTTTTCTGTGAGTGTTGAGTTTTAAATATTGACTACTACATGGGATACAATAATTTTTTCAAAATAGTTACCATCCCTTTGTAAAACTGAAAATAAAATTCTCTTTTCCCAACTGAACTAACCCCTTTGGGCTAAGGGAATCCCCAGGATGAAAACCCTTAAAACTGAGTCTTCAGTCATGAAAGGAAGGGACGGGGGACATACCTCCTTGTGCACCTTTTGAGTTTAGACACTACAGCTGGTCAGTATTAATATTAAAATAGGGATCATAAGACTGACAATAAAACAGACTCTTTGTGGCAATAAAATACTAAATTGTGAATGAGACCTAAGGCCACAGAAGGCATCAAGTGGCCATCGATTTGCTCAACAGATCATTTTGAGTATATTGTGGCTTTCTGTATGAATAACACATGTCCATATATTAATCTAAAACATTCCTTCCTACTGACTCTAAGCCTTTCAATAAAGCCTTCTTTTTTTTTTTTTTGGCTGAGGCTGGGTTTGAACCTGCCACCTCCAGCATATGGGACTGGTGCCTTACTCCTTTGAGCCACAGGTGCCACCCAATAAAGCCTTATTTCTTTAACCAATCAAAAATTAAAGAATCTCTGAACCCACCTATCACCTGTAAGCTCTTGTTTCAATGATATCCCACTTTTTTATTCTTGTTTCCCTAAAATGTATAAAACCAGATTGCAACCCTACTGCCTCTGCTGTAGTTTCTTAGGTGCTGTTGAGATTGTGTACCCTTGGGTCATGGTCATTCACATTGGCTCACAATGAAGGTCTTTAAAATATTTTACAGAGTTTGTCTTTTTTCCCCGTTAACCCTTCTTACCAGGCTAAAGGATTTATGTTATCCAGCCCGTTGTTGTGGGGCTTGTCCAATGGATATGCTTTGGCCAGTGGCATGTAGGAAAATTGATGTGTGCCGCGGCTAAGCAAAGCTTTAGAGGCATCACACAGTTCTGCCATCCTTCTTTTTCTTCTGTTACGAAAATGTGTTAGGAGCAAAAAATTTTCTTCTACCAACTTAGGTCTGAAATAGTTGGGAGCCTGAAAAATCAGATGAGAAAAGATATATTAATAGGAGACAAGACCAGATTTATTTTCTCAAACATACATACAAATGCACACATTCTAAATAATGGAAAACTTGAGAAAGAGCCACAAGAAAAGTTTTATATCTATCAACTTTACAAAAGGGGGTCTTAGGGTGTCAATGAGAGAGAACAGAATGTTCCATTGGACTTTCTGGTGCTAAGACAATGAACAGTCTGTCCAGAAGTTTCCCATAGTAGGAGTTTATGGCAGCTGAATCCATACTTCCTGGTGTCAAGGATTAATGTTTTTTTCTTTTCTTCCTTTTTTTTTTTTTGAGACAGAGTCTCACTATGTTGCCCTTGGTAGAGTGCCATGGTGTCACAGCTGATAGTAATCTCAAACTCTTGGGCTTAAGCGATTCTCTTGCCTCAGCCTCCCAAGTAGCTGGGACTACAGGCACTCGCCACAACGCCTGGCTATTTTTTGGTTGTAGTAGTCATTGTTGCTTAGCAGACCTGGGCTGGGTTTGAACCCGCCATCCTAGTTGTATGTGGCTGGTGCCCTTGCTGACTGAGCTACACGCACCACCAATTCCAGATGTTTTTAGCTCAAAATAATCTTCAGTATGTATTAGTGGGCTCCTAATTCCAGGCAGGGCTTGCTTCTTTAGCCTTTGTCTTGGAATGAGCAGACTGGAATAAAGCTGGGGTAAGCCCACAGAAGATGTAAACATGAACAAGAAAGCAAGCACAATGTTGTCAAGGGCCACAGGACGCCGTGGATCATTCGTGAAATTTAGCAAAGCAACTTTTTTATGTTGATTTTGTATCCTACAACTTTACTGAATTCCTTTATTGGTTCTAATAGGTTTTTGGTGGAGTCATTAGGATTTCCTATATATAAGATCATGTCATCTACAAACAGGAACAGTTTGAATTATTCCTTCCCAATTTGGATGCCCTTTATTTCTTTCTCTTGTCTGATTGCTCTGGATAGGATTTCTAGTACTATGTTGAATACACGTGGTAAAGGTGACATTCTTGTCTTGTTTCAGATCTTAGAGAGAAAGCTTACAGCATTTCCCCAATTAGTATGTTAGCTGTGGGTTTTTTTTTTTTTTTTCACAATATTGCCCTGGGTAGAGTGCTGTGGCATCACAGCTCACAGCAACCTCAGACTCTTGGGCTTAGGAGATTCTCTTGCCTCAGCCTCCCAAGTAGCTGGGATTACAGGCACCTGCCATAATGCCCGGCTATTATTATTATTTTTTGTAGTTGTCATTGTTGTTTGGCAGGCCCAGGCTGGGTTCGAACCCACTGAGCTAAAAGCACCGAGCCAGCTGTGGATTATTTTTATATACTATATTATATTGAGGTATGTTCCCTCTATAACCACTTTGTTAAGAGTTTTTATCATGAAGGGATATTGAATTTTATATTTGTTCATAGTCTTATATGACATGCAGACTTCAGTTTGAAGACCCAAAGATACAGGGAAAACTGTACATTTCTGTAGACAACAAGGGCCAGTCCTGGTTGCAGGAAGAAGCAGGTAGGACTGCGAACGGATAAAAAGAATGTGCTCTAACTCTCACAGGCTGGGGAGACTCAGCAGGACCTGTTTGTTCAGAGTCTTCACGCCTCTCTGAGTAGCCTTCCTTCCTTCTGGGTATGCGTCAGTACCTTTTCTAGAAGTGGGGGTCTTATGATCTACAATCAAACAGGGTAGAGAATTTCTTTAAGGACAGTTATTACACAAAAAGGGCAGGGAAAGTTAGAGTAATATTTTTAAGTTTTATGATTGATTTTGTAGAAAAAGGGTTCTATTTCTATGACCTGTCTTGGGGAAGAAGAATTCTAAATTGCACAGCTACCCTTGGGAAGAGGGAGGAACCAGAGAGGGCAGGAAAGGAGCACAGAGAACCTGTTCTTCTCACGCTGCTTCTTAGGACTTTTCCTTGGGGCCCCACAGTGCACTATCTTTGCAACTTTTCTGTAAATCTAAAGTTACTTCCAAATTAAAAAAATTTTTGATGAATCTATTATATATCTGTCCTATCTCTGTCCAGCCTATGTATGTACCACAGCAAGTCATACATCCACTTTCCTGAATGCAGCAAACGCTGGGCATTCAATAAATATGCCTTGACCTTCCACGTGACCCTTTCCCATTCCCATTTCCTCGGTCCCAGCATCAGGGTCTGGATTCTGCTTCCTTTCTTCCTACTCCGGATGGACCTGGGGCTGATGGCTCCTGATGGCTCTAAAGCAGAGATCAGCAAACTGTGGCCTGTGGGCAAAATCTGGCCCACAGACTATGTTTGTAAATGACAGTTTTCCTGGAACACAGCCACCCGCATTCATTTTCAGATTGTCTGTGGCTGTTTTCACACTACTGCGGCAAAGTCAAGTAGTTGCAATAGAGACCAAATGGCCTGTAAAGCCTAAAATATTCGCTCTCTGCTTCTTTACAGAAAAAGTTTGCCAATCCTTGCTCTAAACTTGTAATCTTCCCTCCTCAGCCAGGCACTATTGTAGGAAGCTGAGCTCTGTGGTTCTTTCCCACTGCAGGTAAGAGAATGCTGCCCGAGATAGTGCATGCGTTCTCTCTCTCTCTCTCTCTCTCTCTCTCTCTCTCTCTCTCTCCCCCACACACACACATACACACACACAGAATATAAAGATTGCAAATCAGTTTCATTTGATTTTCCTGAGCACCCACTTGGCATCAAGGGAGGCTTCTGAGCTGCAGGAGTGCTCTCACCAGTGGTTGGTCACAGTTTGAAAAGCACCTTAATGAAACAAGCTTTTGACACACCCCTGTGGAGTGCGTGTTTTCTCCAACAGGTGCCTGGCCTGGCCCTGTCAGATGCTTCCTGCTTCATGCAGATGCTTGTCAGCAGCAGGGTTTATACTTGTTTTCCTGCAAGGTAGGTGTCTATGCAGGCTGCTGTGGGGTTCAGTGCAGTTTTCCTTAAAAAGGCAGTCTCCGCATCAGTTTTAGGCTGCTGTTTGAAAGCACGTGGTAATTTTTGGACAAAAGCTCCTTGAGGAAAGGGTGTGGTTTGTTCTTTGAATCTCTCAAAGTTAACAATTGAAAATCGTCTACTTCATTCACTTCATTTCTTTTTACTTCACCTCTATAATGGGACTAACTTATTTGAAGCATTTTTATGTGGATTTCCCTAGCCTGTAAATTTTACTGCTCCAGGGATTTCTAACTCCGAAGCAACAAGTTTTAGTGCCTCCGGGGCAAGCAGATCACCTCTAACGCAACCGGTGTGCTGTCAGAGGATCTTAGGAACGCTGTGAAAATAATTTTAAGCATCGTTAATTAAATTATTTTCAAAAGAAGTCCAAAGCACAGTAAGTATATTCTTTTCCTTGCCCCTTGTTTTTCATCAACCTAAGTGTGCCCTGGAAGTTTAAATGTAGGTTCAAGTGTACTGTGAGATAAAAAAGGTTGAAATGCACTCTCTAAAGCAATGTACTACTTACTTAGCTTCAAGTGCCAAATTAAATTTCTGTTTTATTTAGAATCAAGAAAATAGGCACTGTCCTATAACCCCAGGACCAGCCCAAAGGGGGACTTTGCTACTGATAACAAAATGTCAAGTTACTTTGCTGTGTAAAGACAAAACTCAAGACAGGTAGCCCAGGTGTGCACAACAAAAAAAGTTTTGACCTCTAGCAACACCCAGAACAAATAATTCCTTCCCCTGGACTGGGACATGACTGTTGCCTGAACACCAGGAACCCTTTCAAAAACGAGGGAGCTGTTGGCCTGAAAGATCTGGGGCTAAAATCTGCTTCCACAAAAGATTCCAAATCAAGGAGACAGATTTTAGCTGCATCTCCTGTCTGCTTGCTGGCTAGCCTTGCAACAAAGCTTTTCTCAAAAGCCAGTGCCTTAGAACTGGCTTCTAGGAGCATCAGGCAGGGAGTCCACATGTTTGATAACAAACCCAGTGTCATACTAGTGATAGTTTTAACAAGCAAGGGCCAGTCCTGGTTGTAGGAAGAAGACCAACGCAGCTTTCTCACCAAAGGGATTGTGGAAAGAAAGAGAGAAAGCAGCAGGAGAAGCAAGGGCTTTGGCTCTGAGTTTGGACCCCCCCTTCCATAGTCGGCTGTGTGTTCACACAGGAAGTGGAGTTGGATGGTGAGGAGACCTGAGTTTGGTGCTCTGAAAGGATGTTGCCTCCCCCCGCCCCCCCAGTTCCCCTGTCTGAGCCTGTAGAGTAAACTTTCTGGCATGGCTAAAGCTTTCTGGAACTTCTCTAGGTTCCCACAGGCCATAGATGGATCCCACAAATTGCCGTATGTGCTGCAAAGAGTGGGAGTTCCAGAAAGCAATTGTGTTGGTACCCTCTGAGCCTCCTTGATCCCACTGTGGCAATGAGTGAGAAGCTTCTGGGAGAGAGCTGAGGTCAGGGGCAAGTGGAGGACATGGCAAAGCCTCAGGGGGGTGCAGGGAAGAATCAGGAGAGGAGGGGAGGCCAACTCAGCCAGGGAGCAACAGGGATGCTAGAACATGGTCCTTGTCCAGACTCTGTCGCCAAGTGCATGGGGGCTCATTACAAGGCATGATCAATTGTACATGAAATAAAGTACATTTTCTTTGTCCGTCTGACTTTTGTGTGTACCAGGTCAACATGGAGAAACAGGCTCAATGCTGCAAAACTGTCACCATTCTAGGGAACAATGCCTCTTGCCTGGGCTGAAGAGCCAGTTTAGCTTTTGGCCCTACTGATGTAGGGTGTGATTTTTTTCTAGCCTGACACAAGTTTGTGTTTTAAAATTTTGCCAGGTCCCATGTGGGAATGCCCTGGGGGAGACATTCCCTTTTATCAATGATCAAGCATCCTTGAGAGTTGTCGTCTGAGGCCAAGATGGCTAGCAGGTTTTGCACCCGGGCCCTGGGACCACCCTTTTGAGAACCACTGGCTGCATTAGAGCCAGTGGTGAAGAGCGGGTGTGACGCATGCCTGCCTCCCTTTGCGAAGCTCTCTTCTCTCATGTCTCCTTCGCAGCCTGGCTGAAGAGACTCCGACACTCTAGGGGTTAACACAACTTGGGTTCCTGAATCACCACACCGGGAAAGGATTGCACTGGATTATGACAGGGAGTGAGAAATAAACTTTTACAGTGCTAAGCCCCTCTCATTTCTAGCAGCTGCTAGCATTCCCTTAATGAACAATTCTTCCCACAGAGGACTGGGAAATACTCTGCGTCCAGAATGGCGATGCTGGTCTGGAAAGGCGCTTGGTGGTGCTGAGACACACCCTGTTAACAACTCCTGGGTCATCTACACTGTGGAGAGCTTTGTACTAAGTAAGCTGCAACAAACCAAAACAATATTGGTTGCCAACAAGCAACCCCTTCTCAGGCAACTTGGTGGTCTCCTCTTATTTACAGAATGCTTCCTTATTTACTGTTCTCCTCTGACCTTAAAAAAAAAAAGCTTATGAAACAGCCAGACCCAGGAAATCATCTCTAAAGAAGTGGCAGTTGTGGGATCCTGACTCTCCATGTCACTTTTCTCCGTGTGACTTGGCCATTCACTCTCCTCTCTTTCTTTCTCTCTTTCTTGAGAAAAGAAATGAATTTTGTACTACTTTCTATCCTCAGCACTGTGAGGAAATTCTTTCCCCGTGTACCCTAAGCACCTAGTAAGTTTCTCCCTAATAGGCTGAAGCAGGCGGGTTAATTTTCAGCCACAGATCCCTGGAATCTTGAAACCGACGGTGGTGTCAGTGAAGCCGTACGTAATGGGTTTGGAAAATTTCATTCTCAGAAGGACAATTTAGTGGCTGGCAGGCTTGACTTCCTAGCTTTGCCTCTGCCCGACCCTGGCTCCCTGGAATAGCCTTGAGCTCTTGGAGAGGTGAACTCATAGGTGTTTGTCCTGACCAGAGGTCGACAGGCATCAAGATGGACTTGCAACCCTACCTGAGTGACAGAACATGAGCCATAGGCTGAGCCAGTCCTGTCCCTTTTGCAGGACATCGGAGCCACTCGCAGTCACTTGTTCACCATCAAACATAAGTAATCTAAGGAAGCAGAGCGTCTGACTGGTCCAAGGCTGGGAGTGTTTCCCTCCTCCGGTATCAGCCTGGGCCTTGGGCAGCCTGGCTCTGTCTCTGGCTTGTGTACTGGGAGCTTTTCTTTTTTTCCAGTTTAACTCTTTCCTAGGTGTTGCCTTGGGGGCAGCCTGTGTTTTCTGGGGAAGTGTTAAGTGCAAGTGTTATAGAATTTGGGCTGTTTTCCTACTGAAATGCTTTGTTATCCGTTTGTATACAAAAGAGTTGGGTAAGCAGACGTAAGGTTATTGCCTTGAAACAAACCTCTGCTCGCTCATTTGCTTCTAAGGGCTTGCCATTTTAAATCCGGAAATTATTTTTATTCAGTGTGTAGGAAGCATTTCCCTCCTCTTCCTCCTCTTCTGCTCCCTCTTTCCTTCATCATGAAGAGCGATTTTCTTCCAGGACAGAATGTGTTTGCTTCAGCTGAGCTTAGAGGTGGTGACAATTATGTTCCCGTGTTCTGGAGCAGAATGTCACGGGAAGGCAAGGGGAGGACCCGGAAGGCATTACCTGCAGCTGGGAGCCGTGCAGACTTGAAGGGCTCCATCTGGGGATTTCAGCTCCGAGATGAACCACCCATCTCTCCCAGGGCAGCGGATCTTATTTTCCTCTGAAAATTCATGCTGCTGAAATTGATAGTTTCTCACAGCTTCACTGACAGGTACAATTGTCGCCAGCAACAGAATAAAGAGACAATGCAAAATAGCTCCTCTAAGCTGCCTTTAATTGGCTTTTAAAGTCATTTTCTTGAGATGGATTAATCACACTGAGACACAATGTGCAAATGTAGCTCATAAAACCTGTTTTCCCCTCTGATCATTTTCTAGGGTGGATAGATATTCTGTGTCACTCTCAGTCCTTACGTGAAGTTCTGTTATTAGATTTTATGGAGGCTGGCTGAAGGAACACACCCATCCAGGTTTTGGCCCTGCAAGGCCAGTGGACAGGTGCGGCTTAATCCCAGAGGTAGGCTTTCTTTCTATCTTAAAGTGCTCATTAAATTCTTTGTGCTTGTGGAAAATGACAGACCCACAAACCAATATCTTGCCAGTTCTGGTGGCATATTACACTCATTCTGCAAACTCTCTCCCTGAGCTCTGTAGAGCTTACTATTAAAATTCTATTTCCTATTCAAAGAAGCTTCTGTGTGAATTTTGATCTTTGTACCAGCTGCCGTTTCAGCGTTGAAGAAACATTCCAAATGCAACAGGGCCCCCCTTCCCCAAAGAGAACTAGTGAATTAGAAGAAATCCATTGGACGTGGCAGTTCTTTTAATTTTTGTTTTAAAGCTCTGCTACATGGAGGAGAAAACTGTGGAGGTGCAGCTTCCATGGAGAGTTTAAGACTGAAATCAAATAAACGTTGCACAAGTTAATCTTAAACACTTAATGGTATGCAAATTTGAGCTCCTATCCATGTAAATCACTGTAATGAGAATTGGTCTCAACCAGCCACATCAGAATTTGCAGTTTTTCTCTTGTTGCTTCCTCATTTTCAAGTGTGAGTGATGTTTAGGCATGCGGATGATTTCACTGTGTGTTCCTGTGCTGATGGGTAGATTGCTGGAGTTGGGGCGAGAGGGGGAAGGAGAGGGACAGACGGGAGAGCAGCTGGGCTCTATGGCCTGTTCACCACATGGCTTCCTTCTCAAGGCTTTGTGTAATCGTCCTCCGGCTGCAATGCAGGGGTCAAGCTTGCATTAGGGGCTCTCGCTGATGGCTGTCCTCTGCAGGCAGCCCACAGGTCCTCCTCATGTGGGCTTTCTTCAATTTGACCACTTACTTCATCAAGCCAGCAAGCACAGTCTCTAGATCTGCTAGCAAGGTGGTTGGAGTCTTGTACAATGTAAAGGGATCATAGGAGTGACCTCCTATCACCTATGCCATACAAAGTTGGACCATTAAGTTTGGGAACTCTTCCTAGAAAAAAGTGCTACATACCTCATTGGTGAATATCATTATAGTCGCCATATGGCCAAAAGGAGCATCTTGAAGGTGATTGTAGTGATAGTCATGAGATATGTAGCACTTTTTCTAGAATGAATTTGAGAACTTAATTGTCAGACGTTGTATGATGACAGCTCTAATGGCCATTCCAGAAAAATTGTTCTGAAATTGCTTTGAAGGGTGGATTAGGTGCTGGCATCAGTGCATAGCTTCTCAAGGGGAGTGCTTGAAGTTGGTCATAGTGATATTCAGCAATGAGGTACATAGCACTTCTTTGAGGATGAGTTTGTGAATTTAATTGTCTGACCTCATATCCCATTGGTTAGAAGCAAGTCCTAGGTCCTGCATACACTCAAAGAATGAGGATTACATAAAGGTATGAACACTAGGCGTTGGAAATAACAAGGTAGTGGGACACTGTTCATCATACCATTCCTTATGAATTCCATTCCCAAGTATCCTAGAAGGGATAAATAATGTCAACGTTCAAGTCACCATGGAAGAATATTCTAAGTAACATCAAAGTTACTGAGGGGTGGTCTTCTTTATCTTTCAAATATCCCCACCTGCTTTCAGGTATCTAACAGTCTTCTAAAATGAGCTGATATCTTCATTGGTACGAGTTGACTGAAGATAGAAGAGAAGATAGAAGAGTTAAATTGGAAGTGTTTCTCTGAGGCCATTCTGTACTGAAGGTAGTTATCTGAATTGGTCACCACTGTTCGGGGCTAACATCAGGTCATCATTTATTTGTATGGGAAAGGAAAGGGGGTAGAGAAAAGAAAAAGTCCCACTGGATGAAGTGTGGGATACAGATGAAGAAGGGGGACAAAGGACTTTGTCATTTCCAGGGATCTTGGTCCCTATTTATCCAACAGCCAGACCGTGAGTAATGGTGGTTCATTTCTGAACTATCACAAAGGCAGGTAAATCAACCAAATGATTGGTTGTAATGTCCTGGAAGGGAAACCCAGAGTCTCTGCTATGTTCACAAGGTACTGGCTTTCCCGAGATATCTCCATCAGAAGTTGTCAATTAAATTTTTAACTGATCAAGAGAGCCTCCTGTTGCAATAAACTTTTTAGGTACTCACCTGGAAAGGGGACAGAAGGACACTGGGGAGCTCTCCAGAATCTCAAAATACGTCCTTCCCTGGGCGATGCCCTGAATTTCACTGGTTGTCTCCTAGTGAACTGTGAGTGGTGCTGGTGAAGGAGGGCATCACGCCTTCTTGGTTATTCACAGCCTGTGTGCATGAGAGAAGAAGGACGTGAAGTTGCCACATCCTCCACTGCTTGTGGAACGGGGGAAAGTTCACATTTCCATGCAGAGAGAAAAAATTTCAACATAAAAAAGAATTTTACCTATGTCCTCCCCCCTTGTTTAAAAATTTCACTGGTCTCCCGTTTTATTTATGGAAAATCAAATCATGTTATTTGGCCTGAGTTACCTCCCCAAATTCATTGCAGTGGTCTATCACTTGTGTGCCAACTCCTCGTTATACCAATACCTCAAACTGTCTTACACAAGGTATACTTTTACACACTCCTGCCAAGAATGCCTCTCTGTTCTTTTCAGCCTGGAATTCTTATACAATCCAGTGCAAGGACCATATTCTTTGGGAAGCTTGTCCCAACTTCCCTGGGCAGGAGAAGGCACTTTATTCTTGGGGCAGCCACACTGAAGTTGCCAGGATCAAATCATACTGGAAAAGGTTACATGGAGGCCAGTCTCTCCCATCACCCTAGCAGGGTTCCTCAAACTACACCCGGCGGGCCACATGAGGCAGTGTGATTGTATTTGTTCCTGTTTTGTTTTTTTACCGTATATACTCAAGTACAAACCAAGTTTTTTTGGCACAAAATTTGTGCTGAAAAACCCGAACTCGGCACAAATTTTGTGCCAGAGAAACTCGGCTTATACTCGAGTATATAGGTACTTCAAAATAAGATATGTGCAATGTGCATAGGAATTTGTTCATAGTTTTTTTTTAAACTATATTCCAGCCCGCCAAAGGTCTGAGGGACAATGAACTGGCCCCCTGTTTAAAAAGTTTGAGCACCCCTGCAAGGGCTTCTCAAGGGCAGCACTGCCTTTTTGTCACCTTAATTTCTTTGACGCCATCCTAGGTCTTGACAATAATAACCATTTATCGAGCACTTGTAATATGCCAGACACTGGGCTACACATCTTAAAAAATGTTATCTTTACACCCCTTTGTGTTACTATTCCTGATTTAGTTATGAGAAACTGAGGCCCAGAGAATTTATATAACTTGTTGAAAGTCATGCAACCAGAATTGGCAGAGCCTGGATGTTAAACTAAGTTGTTTGAGTCCAGAGAGATTTGCTCTTAGCTCTTATGCTATGATATTGTGAACACTTCCTACTATAGAATATGATTAATATGTGTTTGTGGAGTGAATGGCTGAATGTGTCATCTGGTGGAGTGTGGCCTTGGCCTCATAGCCCCCCCCATTGAAGCCAACCCCTATCCAGTTTGGCATTTGCTTCCTGTCTTCTAGCTTTCACTGAAGCAGAAGGAAGTCTCTGGATGTGTGGCCTTGATGGCTGACATCTCTATTCCTCCTCCACCCCTCTCTGGGCAGCCTGACCTGAGGAGCCCTTGGTTCCAGCTTGTTTGTGACCTGATACTTCAGCTTCGGAGCCCAGAAGCCACAAGCCTCTGGGCTGGCCCTGCTGCAAGGGTCTGATGTACATTCCACAACTGTCAGCACTACAGGTCTGGCCACTGCTGAGAACAGATTGGGTAGGAGGGTGAGGATTGTCTTGGCTTTCCCTGAAGATCTTTGTCAGGTGTCCATGGCAACAAAGCCCTGAGTGGATGCTAAGTAGGACTGGCGCTGTGCCTCGTAGGGCCAAGGATATGGTGACCTCTGAGCTGTCACTTGCTGACAAGGCTGGCAATACTGGCATTAACACTAGTCCAGATACCGGGCTTTCCCCTTTCATTGGAGGCCACTGAAACCCTAAATATGTGCCTGGTGCTATGCTGGGTGTTATGGGTAGAGAGGGCCCCACTGGCCCTTGAGAGACTCAGAGTCTAACGTCAGAGAGTCAACAAAAACTCATTACTGTAATATATTACAATGAGTACTTTGTTATACATGAATATGCTTTGGAGATACATAAAAAGGAATAGTCAATTCTGCCAGTAGCCGGAGTGGTATTATACATATTAAGCTGCCAAAAGAAGAAGACACGGTTTAGAGGGAGGTAAAGTACCACTCGTGAGCAGCAGCTGACACACAGAGGTGTAAACACAGTACTCGGCAAACAGTGGGTGTTTAGTGATCCCTGCCTTCATTATCAGCAGCAACAGCAGTAGCAGCTCCATATCTAGAAGAATGAATGAGTGATCATCAGTCATAGAAATCAGGAAAGGGATTGGACCTCCTTCTTTAAAGGGAGAACGTACTATTCCCATGGAAAAAGTTTAGGAACAGTATTGAAAAAGATAGTAAGTTGGGAACTTGGACAGCTGGAAAATATTGAGCTCAGTGTTAGGAGATTTGGTTGTAGTTTCAGTTCTGCTATAACTAGCTGTGCTAACTATGAGATTTCAGTAAATAGGATCTATCCTTATGGATTCCATTTTATAATTTGTAAATATAGAAGGATGGGCTACATGGTATCTAAGTGCCCTTCTAATAATAGAGTCTTCAGTATCTATAATATCTCATTCATAAAGTCTTGCAATTAATAAAAAGTATTGAAACAGAAGAAAAGTATAGAAACAGAAAAATCTATTCTATAATCAAAAGAAAAAGGTTTCTAGTCAATAGAAAGTAGCTAGTTCTAAAAGGTTGAAAGTAGTTCCTCAAATATTTTAAAGCATCAATTTTAATATGTTCAATAATTTAAAGAAAAATATAATCATAATAAATAAACAGATGGGTAGGATCAACAGAGAAATGAGAGTACAACTCCCCCCAACTCTTTATATAATTGAAATTAAAATATATGAAATTAAAAAAGCACTATGTGGCCTTCATATCACATTGGAGATGATATGTAAATAAACTTAGAAATCCAATAGAAATGTTCCAAACTGAAGAACAGAGAAAAAAAAGTCTTAATAAATAAAGCCTCAAGAACTAGTGGTTATCATATTATATTATCTAAGATATAAAGAGAGAAAAAAAATGGGGAAAAAAGTATTTCAAAACATAACAGCTAATAATGTCCAAAATTTGGTGAAAATCACAAATTTACAGATCAAGAAACTTAACATAAGCAGGATAAATAAATAATAAAACCACACTTACGCACTGCATGGTAAATCTGTCAAAAATCAAAAATAAAAAAAAATTCTTGAAAGGAGCAAGAAAAAAATGAATCCTGGAACACTGAGACCTATAATGCCTAACTTCTCTTTAAAAATATCGAAGGAAAGAAGGCATTAGAATTACATCTGTAAGGTGCTGAAAGAAAAAAGGAAAGACTGCCAACCCAGAATCCCACATTTCTATATCCTTAAAAAATGATGGCAAAGCAAATACATAGATTTTTTGATAAGTAAAAATTGAGAGTACTTGTTGCAGATTACAGATTAAAGAAATGTTTAAGGAATTTTTTTCCTGCCGAAGGAAGGTGATTTTTGACAGAAACCCAGATCTGCAGAGAGGAATGATAAGCACTGGGAGCAGCAACTTTGTGAATGGACTTAAAAGACTGCAAACGAGGACTTACAGTTAAGTTTGCCAACTTGTCACCATGCACAAACAAGGTTTCATAACCTTCGTGCCTTAGTGTCTCACAGTTGTGTTCATGTTGCCGTGGGGCAGTTCTCGCTGAGTGGTGTTCTTTATTGTTGTGGTATGTTTTTGTGTGCCGTGGTAGAATGTCAGATCTTGAATTAGACCAACGAACAAACATTTGTAAGTTTCTTTTAAACTTGGCAAGAATGAAAGTGAAATTAGGAACACATTAGTCCATCCTTATTCCCCTGATCCCTCCCTCTGTACATGTGAGCTGTTATGGTCATTTCCCAAGATGAGAGTTCTTTACATTCAAAACCATTAAGAGTGGAAGTTTCTTGAGGGCAGGAACCATATGAATTCACCCTTGAATGGAGGGTTTGGCCAGGTGTGACCCCTGACTTGAGACCTGAGAACACTTAAGCCAAGCAGGATCTGGAAAGGCCGACTGTCTCTGCTCAGTAGGCACATGTCCTGGGTAGCTGCCAGCTGAATGCCTCTGGGGCTCATGCATAGGATGCTTGCTGGGAGCTCCCTTCCCCTATAGCCGAGGTTCTTCACCCTAAACTCCAAAACTGCTGGCTATTTTGCAAATACATCCAAGTTGTGTTTTGAGCTTGCTGAGTACTAGTTATTGGGTCAAAAATTTTCTGACTTGTTGAATATGCAGGCTGTTCCTGGCACTGTAATCAGTATATTAGAGATTTCCAAACTTTAATCCTCTGGTCGTTCTGTTAACTGGCTATCAATCCACTTGAGGATTTTGTTAAAATGTAGATTCAGATTCAGGAGTTCTGGGGTGGGGCCTAGCAAGCCTCCAGGTGACCACCTGACCGCACTTGGAGAAGGCAGCACCTTCAGGACTCTGGACTCTGAGGTGCTGACGTGGGGAGGAGAAGCCAGACACCCCACCTCTTCCCACGCATCCTCGGCAGAAGACACAGAAGGGGAAAATGATCCCACACTGACCTGGGGAGACTCACTCGGGCCATCTGCTCTCCCTCAGGCAGAAGACAGGACTCTCAGCTCCTCATAGCTTTGCCCAGAATGTGCAGCAGCAAGAGGCAGGATGAGCAATGGTTAGTGCTCGTGCTCTGGGCCAGCCTGCCTGTGTGAGGCTTGGCCTGTGCCCCTAAACTCTGTGTTCTTGGGGCTTAAGATTTCAGTGACTTGGATTTCTCCTTCGTAAGACAGGGATGGGGGTGGTAATAATAGCACCCACATTTCTGGGGTTACTGTGAAAATTAAAAGATTTGGTAAGGGACCTGGTCCATAGAAAATGTCCAGAGTAGTGATTCTCCTTCCAGCCAGAGCTGCTGTCCCTAAGCCTGGGACCTCAGGGGGCCCCAGGTTTCTGTGCCCTGAACTGCCACAGTTGTGCAAGCACTCTTGGGTCTCCTGTTACCCAGGAGGCAGCAACAGACCAAAATAAAGGGGTGGGGGGGGGCAGCGGGGAGCTGAGTGAGCCTCTGGAGGGAGTCTGACCAGGTCAGCTGGGAATGCCTGTCAGTCGTCCAGGGTGGCTTTTCCTTTGCCGGCTCCGGCAGGGGCCTGGAGGTGGGCAAGTGACTCACGCCAGTGCCCTCCCCCACCCTGCACCCAAATGTTCAGCCCTCCTCACAGCCGGGGCTCCACCTAATCCCCTCCGTGGGAGTCGGGGGGTATCCGCGCCTGTGCTGAGGTCTAGGGTTGCACCACAGTGACTTCACACTCAGCAGCATGTGCAGCTGAGGCCTCTGTGCAGCCGTCTCCCGCAAGGCGGACAGTGAGGTCAGCTTGGCAGCCGCCACCTCTCCAACCCACTACTGGCTGCAGGCAGAGGTTCCCTGGGACCCCAGGAGGAGATGGCTGAGCAAGAAGCCAGTGGGCTGCAGCTCCTGCTGCATACACTCCAGGTAGGAAAGGGTGGGGTGGTGCGGAGGCTTGCAGGCTGGATCTCTGCCGGGTGGCCAGCCTTGGAATCGTGTGCACAAGTCACCTCTGGCAGCCAGCGGCTGGGTTTGCTAACCAACAGTGGAGAAGGTGTCAGTTCTCACCTTGGAGCTGACCTAAAGTGATGCTATGGCATTTAAATATTAAACATGAGGATGTTGATGATTATTCTGCTTAAATAAGTGAACCTGATGGGAGTCGAAGCTCTGGCTAAGAGATCCAGGTTTCCGAGAGATGGGAAAGAAGGAGAAAAACACCCATCTGGCAATGAAGGAGACCTGTTAAAGCTGGCCCTGTGCATGGCTGGGGACCTGCTGAGAGCTTGCAGAACTGTCTGGGAGGACAGGGTGGCTGGCAGTATTATAAGGTGCCCAAGTTGTGTTCTACACCAGAATGGCCTGAGATGCCGGCTATCAAGGCCTGAAAACATTGCCAAGGAGGGGAGAAAGATTCCCAGGCATGGTCTGGCCAGGAGGCATATGATTTACTGGGATCAGGATCTGGGAATCTACTGTCCCCTGGGTGATCTCTATTCACTCCTAATCTTAAGAATCCTTGTTCTAGAGCAGTGATTTGAGAACTTGTCTGCACAATTGGAATCACCTGGAGAGCGTTAAAAATATTGATACCTGGAACCCATCTCCAGAGATTCAGATTTAAATGGCCCGGGGAGGAACCTGGGCACTGGAGTTTGAAAATTCACTGTGGGTGTCCCCATGGTTCAGGAACCACTGCTGTCTACTCAAGAAGATGTATGTGTGGCTGGAATTCAGAGAGGTCTTCTACCCCAGGATCTTAAACCTGAAGCTCACGGACAGGCTCACACAAACCCCGTCCCCCCATTTAGAAAGTGAACATTTTCTACTTAGGTTCCTTCTTCCCTGCTGTGTAAAATTTTCTTCTTTTTTTCCTCTGGTTCTTGAGGAAGTCTGTATCCCTAAAAGGTATAAAAGCAGCTAAATCCAACCTTGAGGTGTGCAGCTAAGGAAACTGAGTCTCAGACGTGAAATAGGTTCCTTGATGTCGTATGAGCACTCATGAGGGGAGCTGATGCCAGCCCTAGAGAACCTCACTGTCCAGTTGGTTTAGTGCTATAGACACAGCAAGAATGCACCTGGTCAGGAGCCTGGAGATGGCAGTGGGACTCAACAAACTTGCAAGATAAATTTAACCATTTTTATCTGGCTAGATTTGACTTAATAAGCAGGTGTCCCAAGTTGACCTTCTAATTTCTGAGCAGGTAGATGGACATCTTGATTAACTGAAATTCAAACAACTGTAAACCTGTCATACACAGGACTTTCCTCACACAGCTGTGTAAGAAAAGGGGGAAATAATCAGCTGGTATTAGGGGTTCAGTAAATATAAATGTCCTGTAGTTGGCCCGCAAGACCCTACAGGTTGGACCTCATCTTCTGTATTCACACCAGTAAGGAGTTATAAGTGATATTTAGAGTGATCACTACAGGGCAATATAAGATTCTCAGTTATTAAAGAAAGATTTAATTATGCTCACCAGACCCTACTTAGTTCACATTAATGAGAACTTGAAATAACAAGAACATGCTTGCTGTGAGCACTTGGTTGATCAGAATTTGCTTGTAGAATTGACATAGGTTCCTGGCTTGACCCCAACAAATTACCTCCCTGAACCCTGTTCTAGTCTTCAATAGTAGAAATTAGAACTCTGAAATACTTAACAAAAGAAGAGAGAGAGAGACCATAGAACATGTATTCCACAGAATAATCTTTCATGATAGATTTGATGCCCCGTCTCCCACCCCATGGACTTAAGCCAGCTGAACCCACATTGTTTCTGAGAAGAGGTTAGCTGAAATGCTGCCCATTGAGGACACCGAAGTTCTTCTCAATTCAAACCAGTCCTTCTCTCCTTGTCCACAAAGGTGACAGACAGAAGGCTTCATACTGTTTCGCAAACTTTGGGACAGTGTGTAGGTTTGAACTGAACGTGAGCTTAGGTCTCAGTTCCCACGTCTTTTGGGAGTGCCCCAAAACATTGTCAATAGAGGGGAGAAAGACAGCAGAGGACCACCAGAAAGAGCAGGCTCAGACATAACAAAATATCCCAGGACATGAGCGCAGAAGTCTCCTACTCAAGAACATCAGCATTTCTGCCTCTTTGGGACACAACATAAACCAAGTCACCAAGAAATACCAGTTTCCTGCCTGTTGCCGTTTCCTGTCCAAAGCGGGAAGGGGTAAGTAGTTTTCCTATTTTAATGTAAACATATCTTGATCTCCATCCTAAAGTGTGAGAATCAGATTTATACCCATTTTCCAAAGTTCTGGTCTTTATAGCTTGGATTTGAGGCAGAAAATCAGAGTGACTCATAAGGGTGAAGGGGGAGCCAGCCCACAGCACAGGTGCCAGAGGCAGAAGGGACTGGATCCAGCCCCATTTCTGTTACTAACCACTGTTTATCTTTAGGCAAGTCCTCCAACCTCTCTGAGCTTCCATTTATATACCTGTAAAAGGAGGGCCATAAAAATACGTCCCTCAGCACTTTGTGTGCAGATTAAGAGAATACATTGGAAAAGCGTCTGTAAAGTATAAACGCTGTCCAAATGACTGTGGTTTTATGATTTCTGTAGCCGAGCACACAGTGGAGAGGCTGGGAACGCTTGCCTACACTTTTCATCAACCTGCCCTGCTTTTTTCCTGGGTGGACTCCAACATACATGCAAAAAAAGAAAGGAGTCTCATTTGTCCTGCTCTCAGCTCTCCACGTGGGAGCTAACGGGGACGATGGGGGCCTGCCAGGGTTGTAGGGTGTGGGCTTGTTGCCAGCTCTGTCTCCGTGAGCCCTTACCCAGGGGCGTCCCACAAAATGCCAGTTAAGTGCCTTATTGGAATATGAAAAATGTGTAATTTTTTGGTCAGGTTCAGCACAGTCTGAGCTGTGATATGGGTATATTTTTGCTGTGTGCGCTCATGCTTTTTTATTTTATGTTATAGCTGCTCAGACCGAATCCCAAAGTCATTATCTTTGCCAAAATGTGCGTAGCTAATTCCTTTTCTCAGCCTGGGCCCAGGATCGTCATCTATTACCCATTTGTGAATGAGCCCGCAGGATGTGGAGCTTCCTGTCTCGGGTTAGCATGGAGCTTAGGCAACCTGGACTGGAGTGGCCAGGCCACTTTTCCTCTTGGACTTGATCCTCCAAGGATTATTTCCAAGACAACAGGTGATTTCAGCCCCTGGGGTGCAAAGAGAGGAAGAGCAGAAAAATGATGACTGATGTTTCACTCATAGCACTTGGGACTTATATTTCCAAACATGTATTTGAAAATTTCCCTCCTCAGAGGACGTGGAAATATCTGTCTATTGTATCCGTAGGGCCAGGTGGAACGGAAGTTGAGCTTTCCCCTTGGACTAAAACAGAAGGGTTTGGACAAATCAAGGGAGGAATTTTCCTTTTAGATAACAAACACTGCCTGGAGTCTCCAAAGCTCCCTCGGATTTCTCTCTTTGGTGAAGTTTGAGGCTTTCTGAGTTTGTTGGAGATTCCTACCTTGACCACAACACAAACATGGAAGCAAACTGAAATGTGACTTCTTTTCAAACATTAGCAGAAGCAAAAGGAGAAAAAAAAAAAGAAACTCACAGGATAAGGAAAAAAACTGGTGAAAGTGTCAAGAAATAGCATCTGTCAGTGCCTAGGGAATGACTTTGTGAAGGGGTGAAGGTGGTGCGTAGACTAATGCTGAGCTGAAAAGTTGGTGTTTCGTTTTTCAATACCTTGTTGCTTTCCAAATTCCTTAGTTTCCTTAGAGTTAGGGACTGGAGAAAATGAACAATTATTAAGAGTCCACCTTGTGCCAACTTTTCACTTTCATTATCCAACTTCCCCCTCTCTGTCACCTGCAAGGGAGCTGAGGCTGTGCCCCGACTTTAGAGATGAGGAAGTGAAGGGTAAAGAGAAGAGGGTTTAGATGCTTAAGGTTCAAGGACAGGGTTTGCAAATTCCTGGAGGAGGGATATAAAGCAGGTCCTGTCACTCTAAAGTCTTTCCACTGGTCTGCATTGCTTAAGTGACCCAGGGAATGCCCAGTTATTGTTTTGAGAGCATTACCTTAGTCTGACTGAGTCTGAAGGTTGGGGGAATATGAATTCCTCTACAGTAGAGGAAAGTTTATTTAGAGCTCAAATCATATCCTGCTTCCTAACTCAGTGTAGGGGATAAGAAGCTCCTAATAAAGGAAAGTAGCACTTTGGATTTGGGTAGATTGGATATTTTCTCCATCCATCCCTCCATCCATCCATCCTTTCATCCATCCCTCCCTCCATCCATCCCTCCATCCATCCCTCCCTCCATCCATCCCTCCCTCCATCCATCCCTCCCTCCCTCCATCCCTCCCTCCATCATCCCTCCATCCATCCATCCATCCTTCCAACACTGTCTATGCTAACAGAGACTCAGAGAAGACTCCTGAGTAGAATGACTTGCTGAGAACAGCAATGTCTTTGGATCTTGGCTGAGCCACTCAAAATTTGGGTGACTCAGGACAAATTATTTGAATATCTCTTTGCTGAAATTTCTTCATCTGTAAAATTAGAATTTTAATACCTACTCATAGGCTTATTATAAATTTTGAGAAAATCCATAGTAAGGGGTAAGCATGGTGGTATATACATGCACAATAAATAGGAGCCCTTGTTGTAATTAAACATGGTTCCTGTCCTCATGAAAAAGCAATGTTAAAGAGAAAAGAAAAGAAGAGTAAAATATTTGTAAAGCAAGTTTGCATGTGATGAATGCTGTGGTCATGGTAAACATCAAAAGAAAGTTCTACTTTGAAGTTGGCAGCAGAAACCCTCTTGGCTAGAGATTCAGGGAAGGCCTTGGAAATGGGTCAGATTTTAGCAGGGGGAGGTGCGCTTGCCAGGGTGAGGAGGGTGCCCAGTGGTCGACCCTGTCAGGCAAGTGGGAGAGTATTCAGGACTGACCAGGGCATTGATTTTGTTTGGAATAGGAAGTTCATGGAGGGGGAGAAAGGAAATGGAGATGGAATTTCCCCCAAATGCCCAAGGGTCTTGAATATTAAATTTCAGGTCCAGCTCTGTCCTTGGGAGCAGGTGCCTAGCCTTGCATATGGGTGCTGGGGCCCAGGACAAGCAGCCACGATGCCATTCATATAACTATGACATAACCCTAGCCTGTTTTTTCTGATCAAGTAAAGTGATATGTCTTCACCCGCCATTCCTGACCGGGCATTTGGACCTCTATCTATGCCTGTCCCTGACTCTCATGCTGACCTTCAGCCCAGGTCATTTACTTCTGGATCTTACCCCACGCTGCACCTCTCCCCAACCTTGACCCATCCAAGGGGGGAGGGCTGGGGTGAGTTGAAGCTCAGAAATTGAAGGAGGAGAATTTCTCTAAACCACTTGATTCTTTTTGTTATTTTTTATGGCTTTTAATTTGGAAGAGGTACAAGTTATTTTAGGGGCAGCATTCAAATGTCCTCGCATCAAAGCAGCTCTGACAGCATGGCTGAATTAAAACAAACCTAATTGAGTCAAAAAGTCCCATCCCCACTGTGGGAATTGAGAGCAGTTGGTATTTCCACCTCCTGCATCCAGATTTTGGATCTGTCTCCATGAACACCTACCTCCACAGTGCAGGGCATAAGGGATGGGGGCCCCCACTGCCTTGAGGTGCAGTTGAAAATGTGGCGATGCTGGCGATACGTTGAGGCAAGTGGCCAACAGAGAGGCCCACACCCTCTGCAGAAATCTGTAACCTGGCAACGTTTACTCCACAATTTACTCCATTTCTAAAACTGGAACCGCTCTTAGGAGAGCCAAACACAGTCTCAGTTCAAGCCCTGGGCATTGGGGAAGTACGCTGACAAAGAAGAGAACTTGGTCTGGGCCACCCAGGGCGGTCTCGGTGACCGTGAGACAGGCAGCTATGAATCAGACAAGCACCTCTTCAGGTTTCAGACATGGATGCATGGAAATGCACCCTCTTGGGGGCGACCTCTGCGTTCTTTTGCCAGACTTGAAATGCAGAGAGTGGAGGGTTTGCAGGATCTGTGTGCTTTCAGTGAGCACACGTGGCAGCCTGGTGTCTTTAGGAAAGGGTGCTGCCCGATGAGGGCGCGGTGGAGAGCAGAGATGCTAGCAACACAAGAATGTGTATAAAAGAGGGTGTGGTGGAAAAAACAGTGGCTCAGAGTGTGCGCTCTGTATGCCGCCTTCTCTGCCTCCTTCCATTCTTTTTTCTCTCCTTTTTCTTTTGGATGACTTTCCACTAGCTGAACGCATCTGTATAAGCAGCCCTCAGATGAAATAACAGTAAACTCTTGGCATCCCAGAAGGACCCTCCCTTCCATCAGTGGTCCCTGCTCCCTGGACGATCCCCTCCCCTGGTTCCTACCACCGCAGGTTACTTCTGCCTGTTTTCCTGTTTCTTATCATCAGATTATTACAGTGAGTCCCGTGTGTCCGGCTTCTCCATTGAACATTGTAAGGTTCCTCCAGTGTTGCTGTGGGAGGTGGTTCCTTCTCACTGCTAAACAGTGCAGTGTTGTGAGACCAGTTCTTTAACCATCCTGGAGATGGTGATATTTGGGGTAGTTTCCAGTTTGGGGCTATAACAAAGCAGAGCTGTTATGAACACGCCAGTACAGCGCTTTGTGGACCTGTGTGTGGATGTTGGCTGAATATATATCTAAGGATAGAGTTGCAGGGTCATAGGTACATAACGTCAGCTTCAGTAGATAATAATGAGTGGTTTTGAAAAATGGTTGCTCCAAAAGAAACACCTGTTAGTTGTGTAGAGACTGTTATCTTGTGGAATTGCTGGATGCCCCAGTTTCTTGCCCAAACTTGTTTAACATGTATTTGTTAGTTGAAAGTGGACTGAGATGCTTTGTATCAAGGGGCTTTGTAGCATTTATTTTTCATGTGTCCAGTTCCCCCTGCTTGGTCCCTTTCATATTAATAATAATAGTTAAAATAATAACTTCATTATGCATTTTCTGCCAGTCAGGAGCTGTGCCAGATCCTTCATATACATCATCTCAGATAATCTGTGTATCAGTCCTACCAGGCAGGTAATACGGATATTATCGTTCCCATTTTCAAGCTCTAAAATGGAAGATTGGAGAGGTTCATGGATTTCCCAGGAATGCAAAGCAAGCCAGAGGCATAAGTGGAATTTTCATGGAAGTTGAATCCCACGCTGACAGAAGCGCCCTCACCAAGTGGATTAATTCGCCAGTCTAGGAAGAAGGGCGGCCATTGAGAAGATTCTGAAGAGATTTTCCTAGTTGTAGGTGTCTGGGAAGAAAGAAACTACTACCTGGAACATCCTGGAGGATGGCAGCTGTCTCCATAGCTGGGAGGATTGACCAAGAGGGCACTGGCCAGGTGCCTGGAACAGGGATCAGCAGACTGTTGGTGTAAAGGGCAAGGATTTTTAGGCTTTTCAGGCCACAGGATCCCTGTTGTGACTGATCAATCCAGCCGTGGTTTCAGCTGTGGCTGAAGATGGGCTATGCAGTGATAGGCATGGCTGTGTTCCAGTGAAACTTCGTTTATGGAAACAGGCAGTGGGCTAGATTTGGCCGATAGGTCATGGTTTGCTGAGCCCGTTTTGGAGGCCTTTGGTTGCAAGCTTGCTGTAAGGTTGGGGATAGGGTGGAAAGACAGTGATTGAGTGGCAGGGGGCCAACTGCTGCTACAAACTGCCAAGTGAACACTTACCTCTCTGCTGTGGATGTCCTCGCCTCCTAAACTGCCCTCTGGCAAAAGCAGCAGAGCAAATCATGGTTTGGGTGCAAGTCTGGCAGAACTTGAAGCGCACAGTTCAGGATGTCGTCTCCGGAATCTCCTGCTGTCGCCACTGCTTCTCTGGGTATCAGGGAGACAGCTCTTCCATCCATCATCCCGCTGGGGGGGGGGGGGTGTGTGTTTCCAGGCCATGTCAGCACTGTGCATTAGTGTGGTGAGTGACTGTGCTGCAGATATTGTCTGTGCTCAACAGCACTAGCAGCAACAGACAGATGTTCAAACCCATCAGCTACCCAGTCACTGCACGCCCCACCCTCTCCTTTAACTCCCTCAGCATTTCCTAGTATTTCTTTTTGTGCTCTTTCCCTTGTCCCATGAGGGTCAGAATGTTGTCTGTCTTGTTCACACTTTCTCCCTACTAACTAAAGCACTGTCTGGGGGCATAGCAGGTGTTTGATAAGTGTCTGTTGATTGACTAATAAAATGAGTGTGCATGATATATTAATAAGTTGGGGATATAATATGTAGCATTTTGAACTTATCTTGGAAATGAGATTATTTTTGGCAAAACCTGTTAGCATCTCATAGGAATGTTAGGAATTCATGGAGCACCTTTGGTTTTAGATGCCATGTTATGTAGTGGTTAATTTCCTCTTGGTCTGGAAAGTGGCCTTAGCATGTTGGAGCTGTTCTGATGTGAGTGGATCTCAACTGAGTGCCACTGGAAGTCTGGGGTCATTCTTCTGCCTGGTTAATGCCACCAGCTGGTGATTCCATGAATTCTGTTCTTGACTTGATTGGGAGGAAAAATATAAGCAATAAAGGTGGGGGTCAGCCCCGGCCAAACTGCAACAACAAAAAAAAATAGCTGGGCCTTGTGGCAGGCGCCTGTAGTCCCAGCTGCTTGGGAGGCTGAGGCAAGAGAATCGCGTAAGCCCAAGAGTTAGAGGTTGCTGTGAGCCGTATGATGTCATGGCACTCTACCCGAGGGCAGTACAGTGAGACTCTGTCACTAAAAAAAAAAAAAAAAAAAAAAAAAAAAGGTCCTTCTTAGGGGCCCAGGAAAGCTGTTCTGATTCTAATCCGAGGCCAGATGGTGATAAGGACGGCATTAGCTTCAGGTTTCAGATTAAAGGCAGGATCAAATATCATAGTTAGGGTATCTGATCAAGTATTTCCTAGGGGACTTGGAGGAAAGTAGCTTACCCAATCAAGTCAGTAATGCATTCTCTGCTCACCCTTTGCCCCACCTTCCCCCAACACAATGTGAATTATCATTTCTACTCTCCAGATCCCACCAATCAGTGGGAGTTCGATGCCCTACATTTCTGACCTCAGCCCTCCAAAGGCAGAATTAAGCCAGGCAGCCTTGAGGTCAAGGCAGATATCTTCTACTTTCCACAACACTTAGATTGAAAACAGGCTTTATGCAAATCTCACTTTCTTGTTGACTTTCATTATTCAATTATATATTATATGTTCTGAAGGAAAAAAAAATGTACCAAATGATGGCTATAATTTTGGAGTGAGAAAAGACTAAGATGATGATAATATCTGTAGGAAAATAGGTATTAGAATTTGAGGAATATTTTTGCTATGAGCACCTGATGTTTGTTGAGCACTTACTACGTGCCAGGAAGTATCCTAAGCATTTTCCACGTCTTCTCTCATGTAATCCTTGCAACAATCCTGTGAGGTCGTTATGACCATTATTCCCATTTTACGGATATGGAACACAGGGCTCAGCTGAATGTCTTGCAGCCTTTAAGTAGCAGAGTCAGGATTTGAACCCTGGCACAGTCTGACTCCAGATTCTATTACATTCTTCTCATCAGGCTACTGCAACCCTTTTCCTTTTACCTTTCCTTTCTCCACTAAAGATCTTTTCCTGATAAAAGTAACACAAGAAAGGATTAACAAGCTGTTAATGTGATACATGTAGACCATGGAATACTATTCAACCACACACTACACTATTCAACCATACTAGGATGTATGTATAAACTGACATATGGAGGCCATGGAATACTATTCAATTACTACACAAGACATGATGGAAACTTCACATCCTTTGTGTTTACCTGGGTGGAGATGAGACACATTCTTGTCAGTAAAGTATCTTAAGAATGGAAAAATAAATATCTAATGTACTCAATATTAATAGGAAACTAGTATATAAATAATGATATGCTTATGTGAACAATAAAACACAAAAATGGGTTTTCAAGAGGGAGAGGGGAGGAGGGACGGGGAGGGGCGATTGAGAGGAGGAGGGACGGGGAGGGGCGATTGAGAGGAGGGAGTGTAACTGGCACGATCGCACCTCATGGGCACAATGAGAAGGTGTGCAGCACACTTTTTGGCAAAGGGCTCTTCTACAACCTGAATTTTACTTTGGAAGTGAGAACATTATAACCTAAAAATTTGTACCCTCACATTAATTTGAAATAAAAAAATAAGAAAGACCTCAGATGGTTTTAATGCGAAAACGTAACGCAAACTCATTATTTACAAAAAATTTAAATTTTTGATATAAAATTCACTCCCATCAAGTCCTACTCCCTAAGACAATGTCATAAGGATTTGCTACACATTCTTTTAGATGTTTATGTACACATAGCAATAAGTATGTTTTTATAATTCTGTATCTTTGCAATTTTAACAGACTTATTCAATTTTCTCTTACTATGCATCAAGGTAGATAGTACTTGAATATTTTCCATGCTAGCTCATATAGACCCAGCTCACTCTCTTGTGATACTTACATAGTGGTTTATATGTGGATGGACCAAAATTTGAATTCATAGAAGTATTTCTTTCTTCTAGAGTGTCACTTGAGCGTGACTTTGTTTATACTCTTTATTTTTATTTTCTGATGCTACCTATGTTGCATTTGAATAGTCTACTTTGTCAAACTTCTCTCTCATGGATTAGTTTTGCTTGCAAGAGTCCCCCCTAACCCCTGTCATTTAACTCTTTTTTTTTTTTTTTTTTTTTTGCAGTTTTTGGCCAGGGCTGGGCCTGAACCCACCACCTCTGGTATATGGGCCCTGCGCCCTACTCCTTTGAGCCACAGGTGCTGCCCAAACTCTTATACTTAATAATGTTTAAATATCACTCCATGTCATCCTCTCTTTCATAGAGCTTCTCTGCCATGCTACACTTCCCTAGCTTGTGCCAACAGTTAACAAATTTATAGCTTTAAAATTCCCTTTACTGGAAGGTCTTATTTCTGTACCACCCCATAGAGCTCTGCATGATAACATTTGGGAGTTTTAAATTTGATGTGAGTATTTATTTAAAATAAATATATGTAAGTTTCTTGGCTGGGCTTCAAGAAGCCAAGGTTGATTTTGGGCATTGCCGTCGACTTTCTATTTGACTTAATTCCCCTGGGTCAGTCTCTAACTCTGCCTTGATGGTTTTCAGTCTTCAGAGCTAGGAGATTTGCCTAACAGCATCATCTGTTTCCTTGGTACGTTGGAACCAAGAATTTCATCAGGGAACACTTTCCTATTGAAATTCTTCTTCTTCCAAATGCTAATGTCAAGAAGAAAGAGACCAGAATGCCGTGGTCAAAGAAATAAAAGCCAAGTCTGAAAAATTTGGCAGTGAGTTGTAAACTATAAAAAATGACATTGTAGGTCTCAACAGGAACCAAGGAGAAGTTCTTGAATTAAAAAGTGAAAGAATCCAAACTCAGCTCAATGGATAGATAGGCTTAACTAAAGATTTGATTTGACTAAAGAAAACAATTGAAAAACATGTCATAGGAAACTGTTCAGAATGAAATACAGAAAGTCAAAACAAGTTGAGGTGCTGAAGGCCATCAATGAGACATAGAGGATACAACAACAAAGGTCTAACATACCTTTCACTGGAGTTCTGGAAGGAGAGGAGAGAATGAGGCAGCAACAATATTTAAAGGATGATGACAGAATCTCAAGGCTTCAGTGTACTGTCCATTCACTGATAATTGCAACAGTATCTCATTCAAGTCTATATATTCTGTGAAATATTTAACAGGACTTTATTAAGTGTTTGGTGAATTTGTTAGGTGAGGAACTTTCTTATTATGTTCTATTCCAATTTTATCTTTGGATTTGTGCCTGGAGTTCTTTTAAAATGATATACTCTTTAAAATAATATTAGAAGAAGTTCTGTATCAGAACTGCTGTCTGATACAGATATGCATTCACATATCTCTATATTTGCAGTTGTCACTTCAAACACTAGAGCTAAATCTTCAACTGACACTATAGTTGAAGTTTAAGCTCTCCTTTAATAACCTGATGATTCATTTTTGACCAAAAAATGCCCTTAGACTCATATCCTATCCATTTGGTTTCTTATAATAGCCTTTGGCAATGAGTTATAAAATTCTAATCTGGTAATGGGTAATTAAAAGATTAATATTTACTTGCATCTGCCTTATTCTCTTTAATGATATGGTTGGTATTCTGATAAGTAATTCAGATTTTCCTTTGAAACGGAGAGGAAACAGGATGTTTTAAAGGTTCTCTGGGAGATAGATTCTGAGACAAAAATTTGAATGCAGGAAGCTTGTTGGAGAGTGCCTGGATCATACATGGCAGTAGGACTGGACAGAGGGGGACTGGATGACAAAGCAGTCACAACAAAGGCTCCATCTGATCCCACAGGGAGCTCAGCAGTTGTTGTATCCTGCAGCCAGGGGGTCAAGGCTATACACCTTCTCGTTTACATCATTGACCAGCATTGGATGGGAGCTGCTTCCAGATACGGGGCAGGACCACTATGGTTTTTTTTTAATCCATCTAACCCTTTTGACACCAAAGGTATGAGGTTTTTCCTCATGCCAAAAACCAATTCTCCAAATTTCTGGATACCAGCTGAATGTCCTACAGTTTGATTCAATTCTACTCTAACACCTGGAGTTAGCATTAGACGCCACAAATTAAGGGCAAAATCCCGTAAGACTGCCAATCAAAAGTTCCAGACCACTGGGATCAACTGATATAAATTTGGGTTTCCCACATCTTCTTTTTCATAATTCGCTAGAGCATTTCACAGAACTTAACATTTACCAGTTTATTATATGGATACAAATGGACAGCCAGATGGAGAGGTACCTAGGGTGAGGGCTGGAAGGAACAGCCCTCCTATGTCCCTGGGCTCAGGAACATGTGCCTAGGAAGTTAGGCTTCACCACCTTCCCAGCATGTGGGTGTGTTCAACAACTTGGAAGTTCTCTGAACCCCATCATCTAGGGTTTCCATGCAGGCTCCACTAGGTAAGCACGATTGATTAAATCACTGGCCATGGGTGATTGACTTCAGCTTCAGTCCCCTTTCCTCTACTTGGAGGCTGGGAAGTGGGGCTGAAAGTTCCACTCCCCGCTTCATGCCTCGGTCTTTCTGGCAATAAGCCCCCATCCTGAAGCCACCTAGAGGACCCCAGGCACCAACTACCTCATTAGGATACAAAAAGATGCTCTTAGAGCTCTGGAGATTTCAAGGGTGTTGGCAGCTCTTGTGTCGGGAATCAAGGACTAAGACCAAACATTTCAACAAAATTTTCCTACCACTTAGGAAATTATAAGGGTTTTAGAATCTCTGTGCAAGGAACTGGGGATGAAGACCAAATATGTATTACTTATTATATCACAATACCACATGAGACCATGGAGGCAGCAATTCCTAGAGAAGGGCGCTGCTGGGAGCAGGCAGTCACTCATGTCCCATCTGACTGGAGGAAAATTACTGCAGACCTGAAGGGGAGATGTTGGAGGAAGATTTGAGTGCCTACTACACAAGACTGCTGATGAGACTGAGCATAATGAGAACTATACAGCCTGGCTTTCCTGCTACTTCAACTATTTAACCTTGGGCAAGCCACATAACCTTTGGGGTCACAATTTCCTCATCTGTGAAGTAAATGGTAGGGATGAGATCACCTTTTCTCAACCTTTAACAATTTGCATGCCACTTGCATGATTTTTTTTTTTTTTCATATTCTTGAATCAACTATACTATCTTTCCTTAGAATTATTTTTTCAGCATATTTATTCATTTTAAGCTCACTTTATTTGAGGCGAAACTTCATGTTATATATAGCTACATAGAGCCGTAGCACTTAGCACACAGAGGAAGAAGCCCCCCAAATAAATGTAATATAAACAACATAATGTTATTAAACTTCAGCCAAATACTGTAGCCTATGGAATCTCTAAGCCTCAGGTCTGCCTTGTGTTTTCTGAAAAGATTAGCAAATATTGGAGAGGTATTGAAAATAGACTAATAACTGAGACTCGAACAGACATTTCCCAAAAGAAGAATAAACACTTTACTGAGAATAAACATTTTTTCTCTGTCTAATTCAGCAATATTTAATGCTATGTCTCCTGTGCATATCTATATCCAGGTTGTATGTATGTCAGTAGGTTTCTGACCTTTCCAGAAAATACTGGATTAGATAGTCTTTAGGCTAAAATTACATTGTTCATGATTCTTTCCCAGTATGAGAGGAGTCTTGGGGAAAGATAAGAGTTCTAATTTTTTTAGGTCATGCATCTCTTTGATTGAGTACTAGCTAGAAGGTTGACCAACTAAATTTATTGAAGGGGATTCCTAATATTATGAGCATGTCATATCTGAAATGAGCTGTGTTGTCTAGCAATGAGAATTCAGTGTTTTAATTCTCTCAATATCCCTGAGAGAAGGAAACTTTCACAAAGATAGACACTGCCCCTTTGGCCTGGCTTTACCTCCTCTGATGGCTAATCTGGTCACCTGTCCTATGAGCCTCTCATTGTGAGACCACCAATTTCTTATTCAGATGCTTTCTTCTCGATGACTGAGAATTAGCCAACTTATGATAGAACATTTAGGCATGCACAGGAAGAATCTAAGAAATGCTCTGTGATCTTCCTAGAAGATACCAGACCCTGCCCCGAGTTGCCCAAACCAGCTAACCTGCTTCTAGAGCCATCACGTCTTGCACGTAGAGGTCACTATTGGCTCTGTTGTATTCTCAGCTTTACCAGGGCTGCTGTACCTGATTCTTTATTCAGCAATGGTAAATAGACACTTATCTCAGTCTTGGCATGCTTGAATCCCCCAGTGGTAGGGCTCTTGGCCTCTCCTGCTGAGATCATCTACGCTAGGTAACCTGAAGATGACTGAATTCTATGTCAGTACTAATTAACCCCCATAAGTAAATCAGGAGGATGTATACCAATGCCCTTACCTAAAAGGCAGACACTGGCTTTTGTGGGGCCACCACCCATCGTTTAGTTAAATCTATATTCTAAACACTCCTGAGGAATTCAGACCATGAGATTTCTTGGTTTCTATCATAAAACCAATTTATATCAATATAGAATGATAATGACAACTATTACCTAGTTATTACCTGCTCAGAAGAAGGTGAGGAGCAAGAGGAGGAGGTGCAAGAGGGTGAAGGGAAGAGGAGGGCAGAGAAGGCAGAGAGGCCTTTACAGAGCACTTACTATGTTCCAGGTTTTGTGTAGCTTTGATACAGCCTGTATATGATTTACTAATCAAATTTACTAATTTAGGCTGAAATTTAAAACGGCAAAATACCAGATATCACAGTGTAATTTTATCCAAATAATTTTCTCGTTGAGAAAGTTGATCTCAACTTTCCTGACAGGGTGCTACCAAGCCCCAAGAACCCATTGGCTGTCATTAATGCTATTTGCTTTGATATATTCCTGAGGCTGGAGGAATTGTTGAATCATGTGAGTGACACATGCCTGGAGGCAACAAGTATTATAATTCACAAAGAGGATAAGAAGACCAATTAAAGTTGATTAAAAACAGAACACACTATGGAAAACGTTCTGGTCCAAAATCTTTTAGCGAAGTAGTGTATGCAAGCCAAGATCCAGGCATGCCAAAAAATGAGGATGAACGTGGCATCCTGTGGTTTACAAGAGCGTGGGTTACACAAGGTGATGTGAAGAATTTTGCAAACAACTCTGGTCCTCAGTGATTTCTGTTCTGTTCTTATTTCTTCTACAGCATGGCTAAAGAGTTTAATTTTCATTAATAGTGGCCATAAACAGTTGAAGTCCAATCCTAGTTTTACCACAAACAAATTATGTGCTCTTGGGCAAGTTGCCTAACTTCTTTAAACCTCTGTGTTCTCATTCATCTAACAGGGAAAATATCTACCTGTTGTGAAGATGAAAAAAGAGCATCTGTGCATCTGCTGGCACAGTTGTGGTACACCCTATAGGTTTAATGAACATTCACTTGCCCCTGTGCTCTTGTAGTAGAAGCAATGTCAAATCTAACAAAATGTGGAGCTGCTCAGAATCACTTTCTTGTAAGCATTTAGGAAGCTCTTCAGAATGCAAGCCACACTCCCCAGTGGGGATGGGAAGATGAGCCATTGCTCTGCTACTCACATTTATCAGCATTCTGTCCTTTTCCATAGTTGAGTAGAGCTCAGTGGGAGCAGGGGGAGAAATAGGAGGAGGAAGGATGGAAGGTGCCTGGTTCAAGTCTTCTCCATGGATTGGAAAACAGGAATTTCTAGAAACAAACTGGCAGTGTTTTGCCCTCTTAGGGCTTTCCCAGAGCCTCATGCATCTGTACAGGTTTTCATTCCACTGTCTTGTATAGTAGACTCAACAGCTCATAGATCTATGGAACAGAATAGAGAACCTAGAGAAGCAATCAGCCTCATACTGCCATCTGAACCTTGATAAACCAAGGAAAAGCATACACTGGGAAAAAGAATCCCTATTTAATAAATGGTTCTGGGAGAACTGGATAGCAACATGTAAATGACTAGAACTAGACCCTCACCTCTCACCACTTACAAAAATTAAACCACACTGGATAAAAGATTTAAATATAACACGTGTAATGATAAAAACTCTAGAAGAAAGTCTGTGAAAAACTCTTAATGATATTAGATGAAGAAGACCACATGGGCAATTACAATGACAACCAAAAAATAAATGGGACCTGATTAAATTAAAAAAACTTCTGCACAGCTAAGGGCATAATCAACAAAGCAAATAGACAACCTTCAGAATGGGAGAAAATATTGGCATGTCGCAAATCTGACAAACGGCTAAAAACTGGAATTTACAAAGGACTCAAGCAAATCAACAGCAAAAGTGCAAATAGCCTCATCAATCATTGGGCAAGCAACATGATCAGAGTCTTTTCCCAAGAAGACAGGTGAATGTCCAAGAAACACATGAAAAAATGCTGATTGTTCCTAATCATCAGAGAAATACCACCTTGAGATATCACTTAATCTCAGGGAGAATGGCCCACATCACAAGGTCTGACCGCTGCAGATGCTGGCATGGGTGCAGAGAGAGTGGAACACTTATACACTGTTGGTGCGACTGCAAACTAATACAGCCTTTTTGGAAAGAAGTACAGAGACTCTTCAAAGAGCTAAAACTAGACCTTCCCATATGATCTTGCCATCTGATTACTAGGTATTTATCCAGAAGAAAGAAAAAAAACATTTTATTGTAAGGACATCTGCCCTGTAATGTTTACAGCACCTTAATTTTCCTTATGTAGATACATCTATGTGCTTTAGTTTTCCTTCCTACAAAATGGGAATAATGTGGAGGTTCAAAAAGGTGATTGGAAGATGCTCTGAGATCTTTAACAAGAAGAGAGAGCATGTTGAAGTGAGAATATCATATTTAGGATACTTCTCTGTTTTTGATTGAAGATCTCTGTCTATAAAATGGATACTGGTTGCTTAAAAGAATAAAGTAAAACACAAGCAAGTGTATATCTATTACAGCCCCTTGGTGTAATTAGTAGGTATTCATTAAATGTTGCTATTAATATAAAATATAGCATTATAATAATGCTAATTGGGGGGACCCAGGTTCGGTGGTGCCTGAAGCTTATAGAATTTTGAATTTCTCTTTAAGAAAAAGAATATAAAACTACAAGTACAAAATTAAGTATGAATGGGGATATTTATCTAGAATAAGAAACCTTTACAAAGTAGTAATTTTTTTTAAAAAAGCTGACAAATGCCAAGCTTCACAAAATCAGAAAAAATAATGTATTTTTAAATTGACTTCCTGGCATTTCTTTTTAATCTTTTGTCTCCCCATATCTTTTGTGGCTGAGTTTTCTTTCATTGCCCGATTCATATGACGTTTTATATAATACCATTTCTATAGAGGTAGAAGGATAATTCAACCTCTTCTCTAGCATGGTTGATCCAAATTTATTTTTGCTATTGATAATTAAAGGAAAAATTCTTATTTAGGTAATTATCCACAATTTCTTTTTGGGATAATATCAGGTAAACATTTAGGACTATTGTCAGATTTGAGAAAACCTCCATCAAGCTTTATTTAAAAGAGCTGTAAATTTTGAAAGAATGCTAAACAGAGCAGCTTCTTGCTCTGTCCGTGGCAAGCCTTGTTTCTCTGGTATGACTTCCATCCAGTGCTAGGAGCTGTAGACAATGTGTCCCGCATGATGGGACTTTCATGTCATGATGCTGGTGAGTCTGCACAGGTAGGAATGGTTCTTGGAAGCCATTGCTACAACCAGTTTGCTAGCAGTAACTGACCTAGACACGAAAGTTACTGCAGATGATAGAAATAAATCCCACTGCACTCAGGACAAATAGGTCCTCAACTCCAGTGTCACCCAAACAAGGGTCTTAACTGTGACTAACATACCTACCTCCTGCAAATGTTACAAAAACATGCACCTCTCTATGCAAGTATATGGCTAGGATTCCACCCAGATATTGAAAGAATCCCCCACCATGAGGAATGCCAAAGCTTACATTGCTCTGTAAGAGTCATGGTAAATCTACTTCTGATAATAACAAATAACCCTTGGGAGAGAATTAGAGTTGACCCTTGGACAATGTGGGGATTGGGGTAACAACTCCAGTGCTGTCGAAAATCCAGAGAGAACTTTTGATTTCTCAAAACTTAACTTCTCAGGCGGCGCCGGTGGCTCAAAGGAGTAGGGCACCAGCCTCATATACCGGAGGTGGCAGGTTCAAACTTGGCCCTGGCCAAAAACTGCAAAAACAAACAAACAAAACCAAACTTAACTTCTCTTAGCCTATTTGTTGACTGAAAGCCTTCCTGATAACCTAAACAGTCCATCAACACATATTTTGTATATTGTATGTTATACATTATATTCTTACACTAAAGAAAGCTAGAGAAAAGAAAATGTTATTGAGATGATCATAAGGAAGAGAAACATATTTACTACCCATGAACTGGATGTGGCTCATCATAAAGGTCTTTATGGCCTCCATTATGGTGAGGGTGAGTAGGTGAGGAGGAGGAGGACCAGGAGGAGTTGTTTTTGCTGATTCTCTCGGAGGTGAAAGAAAATCCATGCGTAAGTGACTCTTTCAAACTTGTGCTGTTTGACAGTCAACTATAGTAGACTCAGGGCACCAGTTTGGTCAAGAACTAGCTATGTGACCTCAGATTAATCATTTCACTTTTTTTTGTGGATCTAGACTTCTCATCTGCAAAGTGAGAAGTTATAACTACTGGATGAGTAAGGTTCCTGATACGCAGAACAGTGCATGATTCTGCCACCTGTTTCTGAATGAGCCAAGGAGGATGGTGGGGGAAGAGCAAGAAGAAATAGTGTTACTGCTTCAAGGACCATCTCTTCTCTTTCTTCTCCAGCAGAGGTCTGCTTAGTGAACAAACTACAAGTTTTCCCAGTATTTCCATGCTATGAAAACTCGGCAACCCTGAGTATTTCTACAATTAGTGGCCATGACAGGCTTATCTTTTATTCTCCCAGGAGTAAGACATAAGGAGTGAGCTGAGTGTTTCTCTTTTGATAGCCAACAGGAGGTAGAGATGGGAAGAGCTTTTGCCCCCAAGTACAGAGACAGACAAACAGGGAAGGGACAAGGGTTGTTGAATCTGAGGCCTCATGACTGCCCCCCTTGGCTTGCTATCTTTGATAAGGGAGAGAGAAAAGGATATTTAGAGAGGAAACAACATTTCAATTTCATTTTGAAGACCCAGTAGAAATTTCCTGGTAGATAAGGTTGGAGAAGACACTTATGTAAGAGGAAAAGGCATGCACAGAATCATGAAGTAAAGAAATTCATGGCCAGACAAGGTGGCTCAGTCGGAGTGCGAGGCAGGAAGATCCCTTGAGCTCAGGAGTTTGAGATCAGCTTGAGTAAGAGTGAGACCCTGACTCTACTGAAAATAGAAAAATTTGAACAGAAACTTCTCTGAAAAAGACAGGTTTGTATGGCCTACAAACACTTGAAAAAATGCTCTTCATCTTTAATCATTAGAGAAATGCAAATCAAAACCACTTTGAGATATCATCTAACTCTAGTAACACAGATGTTGGCATGGATATGGAGAGAAGGGGACACTTCTGCACTGCTGGTGGGAATGCAAGCTAATATGTTCCTTTTGGAAAGAAGTTTGGAGAATACTTAAGGAACTAAAAGTAGACCTGCCATTAGATCCTGCAATTCCTCTAGTAGGTATATATCCAGATGACCAAAAATTATTTTACAACAAAGATAGTTGCACCAGAATGTTTATTGCAGCCAATTCATAATTACCAAGTGCTGACCCCCATGAATGGATTAACAAATTGTGGTATTATATACCATGAAATGTTATGAAGCCATAAAAAGATGGAGACTTTACCTCTTTTTTTTTTTTTTTTTAGACAGAGTCTCATTATGTCACCCTTGGTAGAGTGCTGTGGCATCACAGCAACCTCAAACTCCTGGGCTCAAGTGATTGATTCTCTTGCCTCAGCCTCCCAAGTAGCTGTGACTACAGGCCCTGGCACAGTGCCTGGCTATTTTTTTGTTGCAGTTCTCATTGTTGTTTAGCAGGCCTGGGTCAGGTTTGAACCCGCCTGCCATGGTGTATGTGGCCAGTGCTCTAACCACTGAGAAATGTGTGCTGAGCCAGAATTTACCTCTTTTATGTTTACATGGATGGAGCTGGAACATATTCTTCTTAGTAAAGTATCTCAAGAATGCAATAAAAAGTATCCAATGTACCCAATAGTATTCTGAAACCAATCTATATCCACCCACACTTTCATACAAATCATAAATCACAACTGTAGCCCCAAATAAAGGAGGGAAGAGGAGGGTGAAGGAAGGAGAGGGGGGAGGTTAGATGGAGGGAGGATAACTGGTGGTACCTCGCTTGTTGTGCATATTGCAAGGGTACATGTCAAATCTATTACGAGTAGGGTATAAATGTCTTAACAGATCAATTAAGTAAGTGAGGTGAAGGCTATGTTAACCAGTTTGATGTAAACATTCCAAATTGTTTATAAAATCAGCACACTGTACTCCATAAATGCATTAATGTGCACACTTATGAATTAATAAAAACAATAAAAATAGAAAAATTAGCCAGGTGTCATGTTGAGCACTTGTAGTCCCAGCTACTCAGGAGGCTGAGGCAGGAGGATCGCTTGAGCCCAGGAGTGTGAGGTTGCTGTGAGCTAGGCTAATGTGCCACGGCACTTCAGCACTGTAGCCTGGGGCAACAGAGTGAGAACTGTCACAAAAAAAAAAAAAAAAATTCACCTTCATATCTGCTGGCAAATGAGACCGTCTGTTGAGAGAAAGACTGATGATGAAGATATGGGTGTTTATATCATTCTAGATTTATCCATATATATGCATGCTATAAATGAATTTTGCACATTTAATGTTATAACATGAGTATCTTTTCACATTAATAAAAATTTCCTACAACAACATCATTATCAGTGATTGAACATTATTCTGCTCCATTATAGCAATTTACTTAATATTAGGCATTTAGAATGTTTTCAGTTTTTCACTAGCAGCCACAGTGATGAAGTGATGGAGATCCTGGCAAATAGGTATTTGTCTTCATCTCTTGGGAAAAATTGCAGTAAAATTGTTGGGTCAAAGGGTCTGTACATTTAAAAGGCTTTTGATTAAATGTATCTAAATTGCCTATCCAGAAAAGTTGCAGCAATTTACACTCTCTTCAGCAATGTGGGAGGATGCCTGTTTCCTCTCAGGCTCTCCAAGGCTGGATCTTACCATGCTTTTAAATCTTTGCCCATTTGAGAGAGGAAAGATGGTAATTCATTTTAATTTGCATTCCTTTGATTACTAATGTGATTGAGAATTTTTAAAATAAGCCTATTAGCCATTCGTGTTTCTGCTTTTGTAAATTGCCTGTTTCTTTCTTTGGGGTAAGGGAACTTTTACTTTAGGAAATTCTCCCTTAAAATATCAGGATCCTATTTTGAAAACAGTGTCTTTTGCCCTTTTACTTTCAAAACGTGCCTTTCCTTGGAAAAATGAAGAAACTATCTAAAAGGAGGAAATGGGGTCCCTGTTAGTAAGCGGTAAGTCTACCAGGGAGGGAACAAGGTAGATTTTAGGCTTCTTGTCCCAACTTCCAGAGCTTGCCTCAGAGATGCCCCTCAGACTTTTTGGTCCCTGTTCATTCACTTTACACTTTTCATGCCCCTGTTCATGTACCTTGCACTTTTTTAAGAGACTAATCATAGGCCACCTTATTGTCCAGGCCAGTGATTTTCAACCTTTTTTTATCTTCCAGCACGCTTCAACCTATAGTTAAACTTCCACGGCACACTTAAATTATGCTGATCAAAAGAGTTAAAAGAATATATTTAGTGTGCTTTGAACTTCTTCTGAGAATAATTTAATTAATAATCTTTAAAAATTTTTGCTTCACCTAAGAGGTCTCATGGCACACTGGTGTGCCGTAGCACACTGGTTGGAAATCACTGGTCTCAACGGATACTTGGGTACACGCATTGTTGTGCCCCATCCTAGATTTTAAACTATTAATAGTAAAAGGCCAGGAAAGTTTCTTTGTCTTTTAAGGTCCTGCCCCATCTACCAGAGCCACTTGTCTGTGACAGGTGCTCCCTATGTGAAGTGACCAAATGGGAACATCACTTCCCAATGGTGTCATTTTACTACTAGGCAATTTTGAGTTTTCCAGCTTTTTTTTTTTTTTCAAACTTGCTGGAGAGTCTTAGAAAAATGACCCAAATTTTCAGTGCTTCTCATGCTCCAAGGGGAAGCCTGGTAACATTTGTTCATAAGGCACTCTATGTGTTTTCACTGCTTCTTCAAACATGCTGATGGTGATCGTCGAGCTTAACAACAATTAAGAGCATTCTACACGTAAGTCATTAATTCCACTTGAAATAAAATATGTGAGTTAACACTGACATTTCAAAGACTATATTTGTTAATAACCAAGCCTTAACAAATTGAAATAATTTACAAACCTGGCTGAAATGGGAATCCAATAGCTGTTTCTTGTCTTGTTGAACAATCCAATTAAGAAACTCTTTATATAGAGTGTGCTTGCCGTTTTTCCATTTGAAATATTAAGATGGTGTTATAGTTAAAATCAGCAACTGGTTATTTGATAGTGGCTCTGTGTCTTTACCCGTGGACTCTCAGGGGAAGTAAGTTGTACTCTGCCTTGGCAAGGGTCCAGAAGAAGGAGTTCAGAGGTGTCACTTCCCGCTGAACTTGGGGCAGACAGCCTTCACTCTCTACCCCAGTCTGCCTGAGTGTGCCCATATGCTGGAGACATTCTCTGTTGTTGATTTAATGGGACTCCAGGAGTTTTGTAGTTGTTAAAGTAATAAGAACTAAGCTCCTTGTGGCCCAAATGTTGGCTTGACTTTTATATATGACATAGATACCTTGTTTCCTTTCCAAGAGTTTGGCCTATATAACAAAGAGAAGTTTGGGAGATTGCAGGAAGGGTCTTCTCAATGATACCACAGTCAGCATCATCCATCTAAATCTTTTCTTTTTGAGACAGAGTCTGACTTTGTTACCCTTGGTAGAATTCTGTGGTGTCACAGCTCAAAGCAACGTCAAACTCTTGTGCTTACGTGATTCTCTTGCCTCAGCTTCCCAAGTGGCTGGGACTATAGGAGTCTGCCACAATGCCCGGCTATGTTTTAGAGACAGGGTCTCGCTTTTGCTCAGGCTGGTCTCGAACCTGTGAACTGAGGGCAATCAATCCACCAGCCTCAAAATCCCAAGTGCTGGGATTACAGGCATGAGCCTCCATGCCCAGCCTCATGCATCTAAATCTTGATGAAGCTGTAGACCTTGCTGGCTTAAGAATACCACATACTGCAAGGTGGTCAGTAAAATAACCATGTACTGGCTGAGCTCAGTGCAAATGACAAGTCACACCAAGCTTGCCTACTTCAGAACTGGGTAAGTGCATGCCAATTTGTATTCTGTCTGTCATACCTCTGTGTTGGAATCCCAGAGCATACCAATGCTCATGCCCTTAAATCTGTTTCTCAATGAATTCACATGGACCTAGTCCTGATGAGATTCAGGATCAGAGTGGCCTGAGCTTTCAATGAACTTGGCTCTTCTGTTGGAGTGTCTTCATTGAGCTCCATAATATGCTGTCATGAAAAGCAAGGAAAAAATTGTGGCTGCCTTGGAGCTCACTGCCCATTACTGGGTTATGGGTAAACACCTGCCTGGCACGTCAAGAGAGGAAGACCTGCGGTAGTACCATGACTGCTAAAAAATAGCAGCTGCTATTTCAAAATGACACTTGAAACTACTTTTGTTTTCCTAAAGATGTCTTTCTTGAAGGATGTTTGAGCCACAATTTGGGTTGTAACATCCATCTTGTTGTAACCCCAGGATCCAGGTAAGTGCTCTGAAGTCACGGTGGTGGGGATTGAAACTGTGCAGATGGACTTTCAACAGTGGCGTCCCCTCTGTCCTAGTTTAAACCTGGCTGTTAAATCCAGGGCCACTAGGTTGTGCTAGAGTATAAACATAGCACGGATGTGCATTTCCTGGCAGGTCTTTATTGGATATTTCTTTCGTTCTTTCCCTTTTTAAAGAAAATAGTAAATTCTTCTGCTCTCTCTAGCTTGGAAGAACATATCAGAAACATGGTTGTGACCAGTGTTGTTTGAAATGAAGGACCTTTGAGTGACACTACTGTGATTTTGCAAAGGCTAGAGGTAGTAATAGGATCAGAATTATTTACACTTATGCCCAGACACCACTTAGTCACCTTCCAACATCTGGCATCCTCAGGTGAGGACTGTGGCTTCTCCTCAGCCTTCTTACCAGCTCCTCATTTTCTTCCTGTCTTATCAACATTGGAAAACATTTTGGTTCCTTTCTCTCTTCTGAACTCTTTCCTTTTTCGGTCACATACCATGTAGTGTCATATATGTCATGAACGATGATGCCCCAGCTATTCCCCAAGTTCTGGCATTTCCATAAAACTCTAGACTCCTCTATCTATGACCAAACATTCCAGCTTTCTGAGACAGCTTTGCTTTACACCTGCTGTCCCGTTATGATTCTCAGTAGCACTCATTTCTCTCTCAAAATATTTCAGTTATATTTCCGACACATATGCCTCTGACAATTTGTCATCTTCACTTGAATATCTTATAAGCATCTGGATTACTGTGTCTGAAACTAAGCTCTTAACTTCCTACCCATTTTCTTTATTTTCCAAGTTAATGGCACTAACACACACCAATTGGTTAAGTCAGTATTTTAGGACTTTTCCTTGATTATTTTACTTTTCTGAACTAAGAAGTCAATAAACCCCACAGACTCTGCATTCCAAATACATCCCAGATCCACTCAATTCAATCTCTTTCACTACAATTTTGGTCTAAGCCACAATCATCTCTTACTTGGGAATAATGTATCTTAAAATTCATTCAGATCATGTCACTTTCCTCCAATTCTTTTATAGGAAGGGAAAGAAATAATTGAGAATAATAGAATTTAATATACCTCTAAAACGAGCAGGGAACCTAAAATTTATTGAGTATCATTATACTAGATTATTTGCATTTGCTTGCTTATTTAATTTAAACTTCATTTTATCTCTGTTTTGTGTGTATTATTCTAGTTTATTCCACCTAAAATAAAGGAAAAAACCAAAACAAGTGAAGCAATAAATAACAAAAAAGTGAGGCTCAAAAAGATTAAAATAACTTTCTTAAGATTATATACCTACTATGTGTTACAGCTGGATTTAAATCTTAGTTTTCATTAGTGCTAAAGTCCACGGGCTACTTCTTTGTGTTTTCCAATCAGTTTGTTGATATGATAGTTAGTTCATGTATCAACCTGACTGGGCTAAGGGAAGTGCAGATAGCAGGTCAAACATTATTTCTGAGTGTGTCCGTGAGGGTGTTTCTAGGAAAGATTAGTGTTTGAATCAGTAGGTTGAATAAAGAAGATACACCTTCACCTATGTGGGTGTGTATCACCCAATCTGTTGAGGGCCTGAATAGAACAGAAGGCAAAGGAATGATGAATCTAATCTCTCTTCTCAAGCTGGGACATTGGAGCTCCTGGTTCTCTGGGTTTCAGACTCTGGGACTTACACCAGTTGTGCTCGCTCCTTCCTCACATACTCAGGCCTTCAGATTCAGCTGGGAGCTGCATCATCAGCTCCCAGGGTTCTCAGAACTTTGGGCTTGGATTGGATGATGGCGCTGGATTTCCAGGTTCTCCAGCTAGCAGATGACAGACTGTGGGACTCCACAGTCACATGAGCCCGATTCCATAATAAATGTCTCTTTATGTACACATATCTCTATGCATACACACATACATGCATTATATACATATGTACAAACATACATATGTGTATGTTCTGTTTCCTATTGGTTCTGACTTTCTAGAAAAGTGTAATACGGTTTGCAACCAGTCATCTTCATCTGGCCTCAGAAATACATGCTAAGAGGTTTTTGTGTTTCTTGGGCCATTTGCTTAATGATTTATCAATTGTCACCATCACAGTCTTGTTGAAGACTTTCTGTGTGTGACTTGATTGATTTGAATAAAATTTGGCTGCAAATAATGAAATACTAAAGTCCCCGTTTTATTCTTGCTTACACAAAGACCCCAAAGGTAAATAGTCCCACAGCCCCACACTCAGCAGCTCTGGTTTTCCTCTGTCCCAATGTTGTGATGTGGGGTTGTCTTCTGTGAGAGCACCGTAGGTTCCTGGATGCTACCGGGAAACCCTGCTGAAATGGTTTGTTACTTGGGAAGTAGGAGAGAAACCAGCAGTCTGTGGTAGTGACTGACTTTATTTTCCTTTGTTTCTCATTATTTGAAGATATTTTTTTTTCAGTAATGATCTGAATGTGTAAGAAATAAAGCATGAAATCAAGTTTAGTTGGCATCAGATTGACCTGGCTATAATCTCCAGGTTTCCGTGTGACTAACTTTGTTTTGTTAGGCAAGTTTTGTAACCTCTATGAGCTAGATACTTAATGCAATCAACTCCTTTAATTCTTACTAAAGCCTCCAATGTATTCAAGTCTCTTTATTTTACAGAGGAGGAAATCCAAGCTCAGAATGTGTCTAGTGCTTATCAAACATTGTACACTGTGCAATTATTAACACTTCTCATGGCACACGAGAGGTATGCAAAGCTCTTGTTCCTCTTGCTTTAATCCAAAGTTTCTCTCTTTAACTATCAAATGCAACACCTCTTCCTTCATTTTTTTCCTTTATCTATATTTTCCCAGAAAAAAACAGCAAAACAACAAACCAAGTTTATATGATTAGAAGTGATAAGAGAATGTTATGGGGCTAAAAAATCTTCATTCTCTTGAAATCCAACACTTTGGCCTTCTGATTTGGTGATTCTGGATGGTCCTAGGGAATCAGTACTTTAAAAAGTTGTATATCTCCATGGATGAGCTTTTAGTTCAAGAGTAGCTGCTAAGACATACTCTGTGGACCTTAATTTGGTATCTTCTTCTTAGATTGAAAAGTGTATGCCTATTCCAAAGTTGTCTGAGTTTCACGTTACACTGACATTATCATCATTCTCCAAGGGTGTCAATGGAATGTTTCTTCTAGAATTTCTCAGGAATTCTTTCAGGAGATGGCTCTCAACTTTTGCTGGGTGGGTTCAGTTCCATTTTCAAAAGTGCCGCCAGGAAAGCAAGCTCTCCTGTGAGGTGCTGGGGAGCCCTTGTTCACCCTGCTGGTCTCCTAGATTCTCTCTGGGGTTCAGGCTGGCAGGAGAGAGAAAGAAGAGAAGTGTAAAGACTTTAAATTGGCAGGTAGGGTTTGAAAGCACTAAAATAGTTGTATTCAAGGCGCGTCCCCCCTGTGTTTATGTGCTCACTAAGGGCTGTTGTTGCAAGAGCTCTACAGCACCACGCACGCTGTTGGCCCTCTGCAAATCAGCACCAATGACAACGTTATAATTATGCTTCAGAAACAAAGGCAGCAAGAAGCTGCATCTTAAATATCCTTTATTTGGTTGCTCTAGGAATGGCTTGTAAGCTCAGGAATGGAGAGCCAGTGCAAGGGTTAAAAATATACTTGTTAAAAATCTAAAACACAGTGCCTAACTTTTGTCTTAGCTATGAAAAATGAGAACGCCTTCCTGGAAGCTTGGACATTACGGGAGGTGATGGGGCAGGACATGGGAGTTCTTCCCTTGGGTTCAGTGCAGTCTAGCAAGGTTAAGGAGGCCTTGCAAAACGTGTTTTTGCTGGGCAGGGGGTGTAATTAGAAAGCATATTGTGCTCAGAGGTCACCAATTTCTCACATACTCAGAATTAAGCAACCGTGTTAAAGAGGGTCTCTTCAGGTGGGCATAATAGTAGCAGCTCCCATTTATTTATCCACTATTTTCTAGGCAGGATACCAGGGACTTTACAGTCACGACTTCTATGACTACAGAAGATTCAGGAGTGTGGGAGGAGTGTTGCACAACACTCTTGAGAGTCTCTCAGAGGGTACACATTTACACTGGTCAGGCCAAAGTCCTTGCTGTTTTCTCCAGTTGCCCCCTCACTGCTGGCATGAGTATGCTTCGATTGGTGGCCAGTAACTGAAGCACGGTTCTGGATTCCTGCAAACCCAACTTAAGCCACACTTTGGGTTTGGTACAATAAACCTGACTGCAGTTGGCGTACAAAAGGGAATTTATTACACAGAGGTTCTAAAAGTGGGTCTGTTTCTCCTGAATGGCCTGTGGAAGTCCAGCTCCCCTATCAACTCTCCTGCACCCTGCACCATGCTGCCAACAGCTCCTGAGTTAACATGACACAGTCAAGGGTGTCAGCTTCAGTGGTCCTGCAAACTGCTTTGGCTGGCCCAGCTTGAATGAGCCGCCTATCTCTGAACATGTCAGTTGGGGCCAGTGGAGAGATTAAAACTGCAAAAATATGACTGGTGGTGGGAAAAGGGAAGAACGTAACCCAGAAAAGTAGTGTGTGTGTGCACGCATTTGCACATCTGTGCCTGGGTGTGCACGCATTTGCATGTTTGTCTGTATGAGGATACATTCTGGCATGCAAAAGTCCAGCACACCTGTGCAGACTGCCGGGGTCTCCTAGTTGTGGGCTACTGGCAGGTGCCTAGTTTGCCATATATTGTTTTCAAGTCTAAGCCTGTGGATGGCTCCCCATGAGGGACAAAAGTGGAAGGATTTGGGCAATGACTGAAGAAAAGAAAGAAGCATTTGTCCACAATCTGTTCACAGCATCAGTTCTAATCATTCACCAACTATTAATACACCAATAGATTTTCATTCATTTTGTTAACAGATTCATTCATCCACTCATTTATTCAATTACTCATTTTTCATTCAACATATGGAGCACAAGAAGGAAGGCTTTAATTCAGAGGCTTTCTACTGCATACAGGATAAAACCTATATTCCCCACCCAGGCCTGCTTTCCCAGATCATCTTCTTCTTTCCCCCTGCATGCACATGTATTTGGGGCTCTCAGGCAAGTTGCAATGCTTTTTTACCTTGTTTGCTTGGTAAATGAGCACCTCTGATCCTTAAAGCGAAGTTCTATTATTCTCTCCCCAACCTCTTCTCTGCAATACCCTCCGTGGATGTCAAAAGCAATACTCCACGTGCTTTTTCCTATTCTGTCACTCACCAACACCAACAATCAACCCAGCAAATGTCTGTGACCAAATGTGGGAGATGTCTCTACCCACCACTAAGCCAGCAATTGTTACTGCAGCGGGTGCTAACGGGGTGTCTCCCAGTTCCATTCTGACACTGTCACCTGGGGATAGCATCTGATCCCATGGGGTGGAGACTCAGTCCCCCAACGTCACTCGAAAGTCCAGGCCTCTGGAAGTTCTGGCCACCAGGGTTCAATTAATTTGCTAGAGTGGTTCACAGAATCAGGAAAACATGTTTAGTGATTCATTACAAAGGTTATTTTAAAGGATACAAAGAAACAGTCAGATGAAGAGATAAATGAGGCAGGGTGGGGAAGAGTCCTGAGCACTGGGGCTTCTGTCTCCTGGGAACGGGGGTGCGCCACCCTCCTGGCAGGTGAATGAGTTCTTGCTCCCTTTACTCCATGCCTTCCACCCTCTGGAAGCTCTGCGAGCCCTGTCCTCTTGAGCTTTTCACGGAGATTTCATTGGACAGGCATCGTTGAAGCATGGACAGCTGTGTTGAAACGCGATTAGACAAAAAGGGTGTGACCTACACCCAGCCAGGCCTGTCTTTCCCATTCCACTTGGCCTCTCTGTGTGATGTTCCTTCCTCCAGGGTATGGGGTGGGACCGTCTCTGGAACAGGGGTCTTATGACCCACAATCAGATTAGAGTCCCACCTTGGGCAGGTGAAAGGAGAGCAGGAGAAGGCAGGAGAGAGGGATTTTCTTTATTGTAACAGACACTGTGGAAGTTATGAGTCAGGAGCTGTGGGCCAAAACACACATATCTATAATATAAAATCTCATAATGTGTGTATCATACACTTCTTGCTCTTGAAACAAACTAAGTGACCAGTGTCCCCAGGCTACCCAGTGAGCCTGTCTTTAGGACAGCCATTAACCTATTATGTACTTGTGTGTCAGCAAGATGTTCCCTCCTGGAGGCACTTTGTCAAATGCTGCGTAATTTTTGGACCAAGTATGCAAATCTGCTGACTGTGATGGCAGATGCGCTGTCGTAGCCCTGGTACCAGCTAGCAGAGTGCAAGGGGCAGGACTGGGTGCAGGGACTGTGAACCCTCCCCCCTCTGAGACAGCCTGCACTTTGCTGTTTGTGTGTCTGTCTCCGCTGTTGTGCTGTTGTGTCATGGGCATGCATTATATATCACTAATTGTGTATCCCTAGTGGCTGGCAGGACTCTTGGCATGTTTTTTTTTTTTTTTTTTTGGTTCTCAATAAATGTTTGTTGCATCAATGCAAAAATGAGTAAAATAAAGGCCAGATTTTTACTCTCTGTAGAGATAAATCTTCAGTATAAGTGTATTCCTGTTCCAGGGATATTAGAAACTTTGGGCCTTATGTATTTTTGGCTTCCTACTTCCCTCTCCATTTATGTTCTCATTGGCTTTTATGATTTTTTTTTTTAATTATAGAAGAAGTCTATGGTCATTTTAGAAAAATTAAAAACTGGAGTTGGTGAAGATTATTTGTAATGCCACTCTGCTCAGGGATAACAACCGTTAACATCTACTTTCCAAGGTATTTTTCAATGCAAAAAGTACATATGGATGTATGTTCTTTTTAAAATAAATTTAATAATTCCCTTTACATAGAGATTAGGCGAATGTGTAACTGAAAAAGAAACAGCTACCTCAAAAGAGGACCTTTATTAAGATGAGAATTTATAATAACTAAGAAAATGCCATGAAGGCTACGTTGAACAGTTAATGAGAATATTTCAGATTGTATATGAAACCAGCACATTGTACCCCTTGATTGCACTAATGTACACAGCCACGATTTAACAATAAAAAAAAAAAATAATAAAAAAAAAAAGATGAGAATTTCAAAGGGAGCTGCTTTGGGAGATGCTGAGTTCCTCATTCTTAGATGTTTGTATTTTAAAAAACAAACAGTAAGAGAAAAACTTTCCTCATTTGCATACTGTAAAGGTGACTCTTGTCTCTGACAATAGTTGTATTAGAGAACTAAAGTCTGAGATTCTGATCCATTTGGAGAATTCTCATGGATTCCCAGGAGAACCCGTGTTTCTAAAAGTGTCTGCTGTGTTGACAGCCTGAACACACAGTCTCCTGCAGCCCTGTCTCAGCCAGCGTAACGCTCACAGGCAGCCTCTCAGAGGTTAATCTTTGAACACACTCTTAGGCTTACATACACTTTTCAAGTTGACAGATGAGTTTTCGTTCTACAACGTGTTATAGTCCAGGGAAGCCTAATGTAGTCATGGTGCAATTAAGATTAAATTAGTTATAGGAGAAAATGAAACAAATTTGGCTTTCTGAAAAGGGGAACTTTCATAGTAGGCCAAACTTAAGAGAAAGAAAGCCAGAGAACATTTCAACTCAAAAAGCAATTTGCTTTGCAAAAGGAAGTTGGAAAATTACAGACCATCAGGTCTAATTACTGCACACATTTGCGTCTGAATGAGAGTTCTCCCTCCAAGGAACTGTCTCCAAGTTCCTTCCCCTTCACCTCTCAGCAGCCAGAATCCACTGCTGATGGTGAAGCAGTCATAGGAGCAATGTGATGTTGTCCATTTCCTCACAGTCGCAAGGTTCTGACAGATTGAGTGTTGCAGAGGACCCTGTTCCAAGTGAAGTAATGGGCATGCGATTATGAAGAGTAGGATGGAGGAGAATGTAGATATTCCCACAAAAGTGAGACGAACTAAATGTAGTTCTTCCTCAGACTTCAAGGATTCAAAGAATATGTGTAGATACTACTCCTCCAAGAGAGGGAGCGTAATTCTATTCTTTCTCCCCAAGTGAAGGCTAGACGTAATGAATTGCTTCCAAAAACCAGAGTATGGAAAGGGAGCATAGTAACTTCCCAGGGGAGAAACATGGAGAGCATCACTTTACTCAAGTGATAAACTGAGCAATGACACCATCAGTGATGTCATGTGGTCACTATGTATCCCCAATATGTGATGGAGAGGGCCTCTGAAGACTGACAACTGCAATATGATAATGAGAAAAAAGTCAGACAAACCCAATTGGGACTGTTCCACAGGCTTCCTTTTTATTACTCCTCAATACTGTCAAGGGCATGGGAACAAAAAAAAAAAAAAAAAAAAAAAAAAAAAGGAGAGAATGAGAAACTATCACAGATCAGAGGGGACTGGGAAGACAGAGCAACTAAATGCAATGTGGTACATGGATGGGATATTGGAACAGAACGAGGGCATTATTGGAATAGCTAGAAAAATCCAAGAAAGCCCAGAGTTTAGCTAACCAGAGTGCCCAATATCAGTTTCTTTGTTTTGACAAATGCACCATGTGATTGTAAGATGTTAACAACACGTAAAAAGGGTGATGTGTATACAGGACCTGTTTGTGCTATCTTTGTAACATTTTGATCAATCTAAAATTATTCTAAATTAAAAAGTCTACCTAAAAATTTTCAAGAATTTGTTTTTTTTTCCTCTTCCATTTTCTTGATCCATTAATGGACTTGACCCATTGGGTGGTATTAAGGAAATCAGTACGTTTCTCACAAGGAGTGTCCACACTTTTGACAATATAGCTCAAACACCAGATTTTGAATGCATTTCTCAAGAGTCAATGGCTAGTCAACTGCTTTGACAACTGAACATGGAGACTGAAAAACAGAAGAGGGTCACAGTTGTATAATGACAGGGCACAATTATAATTACTCTTGGTAAATGGGCATGCAACTGATTAGGACAATTTGGTCAAGCACCCCCCAAAGCACAGCCTCTTGGATTGATTACAAGCTCTGCTTTTGCTTATCTTATCTTTTGATCGGTTTTCAATCACGATAAATCTGTACTTTATTTACAGAGTGGGTTGACTTCCTTCAAGAAGATAGGGGCTAAAACTTAAGATAAAGTCAGAAATAAATCAGAAGTTTTTTGGAAGACTCTTCCATCCTGAGTTGAAAGAGCCATGGATAATTAAAAAACAACTGCTGCCTGTATTTGGAAAGATCCTTCTATTTCCTCTCTGTCCATGTCTATTAAGCTTATTTCCTCGATGGAGCCTTCCAGTACCTCCCATCTCTTCCTCAGCTTCCATCCACCTTTCTCATATGCTGAATTCTTTTGAACTTGATCATGATAACTCATTAGTGTTTCTGTATCCCTTTTAGCTTGTTTTGCAGCTGTATTGAGAGCTCTCACTATAGGTGGTATCTTTCAATCCCCTCCATCCATGGCTCAATGTATTAATGAGTATTGTATAGTTTTAATAAACAATTGATTGAATAGCTGTATAGGTACTACTTATTAGGTAAACCACGACTCTCCATGACTGCATTTCTTAGTAACTTTCAACTAGTAATTTTCATTTTCAATTAGCAACTTTCACTTAGGCACAGAGATGTCTCTGGATCTCTGGGTATTGGTGTTCCAGCTCTGTCAGAATCGTTGAAAGAATCAAAGTCAAAACAATCTCTATCATCATGACATTTGCTTGATAATTCAACATAAAGCTGAATTCCAGAAGAGAGAAATGAAATAAATTTATATTCCTTAAGTGGGAACACTGAACTAAGAGAGTTTATTGAGTATTTCCCTACTTCTTGGAATTCAGCCCTGGCAATTAGAGAAGAGATGGCTGGTGTCCTGTTTATGGGCTACATGATCCCACACAGCTGCAGACACTTTTCTGGACTATTAAAATCGTAACTTAACTGGCTAATTGCCAAACATTCAAGGCTTGGTTACTGAATCTTTTAATAGACTATTTTCTTTCCACTGTCCTGTTATAATATTTAATCCTTGAAGCCTTAGTTCATAGCAGAACTACCACCTTCACCCTTAGAAGCACTTTTTTTTTTTATTCCTATTATCTCTCCCACTTATTTAACCTTTTCACTCATTAATTTTATAACCCAGGCTGTTGACATTGATTTTCTGAAATCGTCGTCTTCTTTTTTTTTTTTTTGGTGTAAACTATGAAAAAAAACCAAAATATCATCAGTTTGTATACAGTATTATCTTTATCTAAAATCATCTCACCTGCTCCCTTTACTTCAGGAAATATAATCTGGGTGCTTGAAGAATTTGGTATAAAATTATCATCAACCAAGAGGAATCCACTTGAAGCAGGCTCAGTGTCCCTGACAGAGTTTTAGGGTTATTATCTGTGGGCAATTGTGTCCCCTGCATGGGATGTTCACATTTCCAAAGATGTATGTAGAATTTCATAAATGGATGATAGAGTCTATATGAATTTAACAATGATTTAATCCCAAATTCTTGTTGGTGAGGGATGAGACATTGGTGAGGCAATGCTTAATCATATATATTACTTAGTGAACAAATTTTGAACAACTTCATTCACTGAAGAAGAGGTCAACAGGACCTATAGTAAAGATAAAGATGAAAAATATGTTTAACTAATTCTTTAGTCTTTGGATGATGTGGAAGTGAAGCTATTGAGTCTTATGAAAGCTAAGTAGGATACCTGACTTGCTTCCAAACTGCTTTCTGTTTAGATGCTGCATTGCTGTTATAATTAATATAACAAATATTGCAACAAATTTTCATTGCAGTTGGCCACCTAGCAGTAAGACTCCTGAATATACTTGGTGGAAAATATTTTGCTTTGAAGATGAGAATTGTTAAGATAACAATTGCAGTTGAGTTTCCTTAGAGGTACTTGGTATGGACCAGCAGGTCTAACAAACTCATGTATAGCTTGAAATACTTCCGAGATGTGCCTCATGAGATGAGGACGCCATGACAGGTTGGGTAATCTCCTTTCTTTTTTTTTTTTTTTTTTATTATTTTTTATTAAATCATAACATTATGCACTGATGCATTTATGGGGTTCAGGGTACTGCTGATATACAATGTGAAATGCTTACATTGAACTAAGTAACACATCCATCACAAGGTAATCTCTTTTCATAGAAACTTAAAGGTAAGTATTGACAGTGCTTTTCTGAGACACTTCTGGTTGCCTGGCCTTCACACCAGGAGAAAATGACAGGATATTTGACTTAGCATATTTGACTTTGATAACTGTTGATAATTAAGTTTATGAAATTACTCATAAGTGGCATAGAGGTTCTATCTTTGGCCATAGGTTGTGTGATACGCTGACTCCTTCGTGTTACTGTTTTTTTCCATTTACAATGTTGTGTTTATTATTGAAGTTGAGGGTTTAGTTCCTCCTAAAAGGTGCAATCAATACCAGAGCCAAACTTTCATGAATGCGGTGAGTCCTCATATGGGACCTTAGAACTTGGAAAATTTCCTTACATTGCAGTATAGGAAACACAGTGTCTCCTGATCTTTCTTACTGTGGGATGTGGTTTGATGAGTATAGATAAGTGGCAAGAGAAGGACGGCACCCACCAGAAGAAGGCTAGCCAAGGGCATGTGGGAAATCAGACCTCTCGGGAAACCTTAACTGGAAGGGAAGGAAACTAAACTGTAACAAAGCCAAGCCAAATTCATTCGCTCTTCTTTTAATACAATAGCTGGGCTACATACTTTATCCTTCCCTGTAGTTATACGTGAACATGTGACTGAATTTTGGTCAGTGAAATGAGGTTGGAAATGATATGTGTCACTTCTAGGTCTCACCCATAAAAGCTTCCTGTGAGAGATCCTCTGTATTTTCTTTCTGTTAGCTTGAGGCATATGAACATGTTGACCTTGAAAGTGAGAAAAAAAGAACCACAGGTAGAAGGCACATGGGTTTCTGAATCAGCGGTTATATTGTAGAAGCTCTGCTCACTAATCAAGAATATCTCTATTTGACTTCGAGAGAATAAAACCCCCCCTCTTTTTGTGATTGGACCATTTATACATTTTGGGGGGAGAATTGTTACAATAAGTAATATCATCTTAACTAACCCATACACCTTAAAAACTTGTCTCATGTAATGGTAAAAATTTGAATTCTAGAGACATGTAGGAAGTTTATGTCTTGGTTCTAAAACTCACTGTCTGAGTAGCTTGGGAGGAAGGTGACTCCCCAGGAGCAAAGAATCAGTCTGGGAGCTGCAGACTCATAGTCTTGCCATGTGGTGATATTCCTTTTCCTCTGCTTCAGCCCAACCTTACAATGCTGGGGCCTTATTTTATTAACGGAGGCAGGACGTTTCCATATAAGTTGTGCTAACTCATCCACAATCCCCACTTTTTAATCTTTCATTTACTAAATGTGGGGAAGCAATTTATACTTATGTAACAAAATAAAGGGAACTAAGGAATATGACAATTACATTGATATTTGCTAATCTTACTGTACCCAAAACATTAGTCAAACAGATGCTTTCCAAAATGAGATATCCCTGAGACCTGAGATCTTATTGACTTATTTACAACTGCATCCCTAGTTTTTGATACAAAATTGCCAACCAATAAATAGCTGACAATTATATTAGCACAGTGCTTTCAATAACTGAGCTATCATGGGCAATATGTAGAGAATATTGCCAGTAACACAAGGAAGAGATCTCTGTTTTTACTATGTAAAATGTGGTGGATGCCCCCTTTTTAATATAACAGAAGCAATTACTGTACAGAGAAGATAGAATTAATAATAAATAAAAAATGAGTGTCATGTCTCATGCCAGACCAAAGCCACACTTCAATTTAATTCTGGGTTGCCGACTTATTTTTAAGCAGTTGAGTGGATGGTGGAAATAGAATGAAACATGCCAAACTCACCTGGGTTGTCCCTTACTCCAGTGTGTGTGTGTGTGTGTGTGTGTGTGTGTGTGTGTGTGTACACACCCATGCAAGAATCTGACTGATCATATGTGTCATTTTGAAATCTAGTCCTGCCTTTAAGAGAAAATGGAAAGCTGGCAGTTGTCTCACTTGTCTGGTGAAGTAATTTGTGGGAGACTCTACAAGACTCCTGGACCAAAAAGTATCTCTCTGACTTGCTTCCATGGATCTTTGAAGTAAAGACACCTTTATCCCTTTAATTTATATCATATGGCCTTTCTACATACATATCATGTTACACAGGTATTTAGTTATTGATGCATTAGTGCAGTGGTTCTCAATCAGCACCAAGTTTGACATTCTCATGATGTCTGCAGATATTTTTGATTGTCACGACTTGGATTGGGAGTTGGGGATGGTTCTGCGACTTGTCTTCTGTGGGTAGAGACCAGGAATACTGCTAAACATCTCACAATGTGTGGGTCAGCTCCTCCCTCTTTTCCAATTCAACAGATAATTATCTGGTCCAAAATATTGCTAATGCAGAGCTTGAGAGATCTTGCATTCGTTGGATCTTTGGAGATCTTTGGGGAAGATAGTTAACAGAGTGGAGGTTTGGGGAGAGAGTGTGTGGGATGGACATAATGAAATAAATATAAAACTGTGAAATTGGAGGATGAGTGCTGGGATCCCGTTATGCTCCAGAGACTTCTGGCCAACACATGTGAATTGGAAGGGGAAGACTTACTCCTTCCTGGGAAAGATGCCGAATGTGGAGCTGTTCTTTTAAAATGCCATGTCGAAAGTCAACAGAAGTCAGCAGAGCTGGGGGTGGGGGGAGTGCAGGGATCTTGAACTGCTACACTGGTCTCTTTTACACGTGTTACTCGGTCTAACCTGGAGCCTGAGGGACACCTTTAGAGGAGTTTCATGCCCTACCTGAGCTCTCTGAGAGCACACCTGTCCTCTGAAACCCCAGGCAATTTTCCAAAAAATGAAGAGACGCTGTCACTTTCTCTCTCATTCCTCATCTTCAGAGGCTGTCACACTCCACAGCCACACCACTGGAAGGGGAAGGTTGGCCTCATAGCGGGAAGATCTGCTAGGGACTCTAGTCTGACATCAGAGAACATCACTGGGTCATGGAACTGGAAGGGGCCTGAGAAATCATCTTTTCTTATTTCCTTAATTAAAGCATGGAGAAAGCAAGGGGTGTCCAGAGAAGGTAAATGACTGACCTAAAATCATGTTGGAAAAATTAGGGTTTGAACTCTACTCTCTATCATATTGTCTTTTGCAGAATTTAATAACTAAGAAAGAAACCGTGATAAAATCTTCATAATATTTTTCAGTTTCTAATGATAGTGGTATTTTTTTTTTTTTCACTTTGATGCATCCCAAATTTAGTATTTAGAAATCAAATTATTTATCTGCTGTTTAAATTGATTTGTGTTCTAGTCACTGTTGCTGGGTAAGAAATTGTCCCAATCACAGCGGTTTAAAATAATTGTTTGATTTTTCTTGCTATTTGGTGGGCCAGACACCTGGAAAGGGCCCAGCAGGGCAGTGATGTCTTGAGTAGCCACAGTCAAAAGTTGACTGGGGCTGCAGTTATCTGAGCTCCAATAGGTCTGGACATCTAAGACTTCTCATTCTCATGGGTGAGAGTAAAGGCCAAGTTGAGGGCTTAACTGAGCACCACATGGGTCTTCTGTGTGTCCTGGGCTTCCTTACAGCATGGCTGCCTTAGTGTGGTCAGACCTCTTATCTGAAGACTTAGGCCAGTGATTTTTCCACCAGTGTGCCGAGAGAGGATCTTAGGTATGCCATGAAAAATTTTAAAGATCATTTATTAAATTATTTTCAAAAGGAGTTCAAAGCACACTAAGTATATTCTTTTTTTTTTTTTTTTAATAGTTTTTGGTCAGGGCTGGGTTTGAACCTGCCACCTCTGGCATGTGGGGCCAGCACTGTACTCCTTCGAGCCACAGGCACTGCCCAGTATATATATATTTTCTTACTTCTTACTCTTTTTTTTTCATCAACACAATTTGAGTGTGCTGCAAAAGTTTAACTATAGATTCAAGTGAGCCATGAGATAAAAATGGTTGAACAGCAGACTTAAGAGCTTCAGATGGTGGTATTGCAGGGATCTGATTCATATTTTTTTTTTCTTTCTTTCTTTTTTTTGCAGATTTTGGCCAGGGGGGCCAGGTTTGAACCCACCACCTCTGGTAAATGGGGCTGGTGCCCTATTCCTTTGAGCCACAAGCGCTGCCCTGATTCCTATTTCTTAAACCTCCAACTGTACCTCCAAAGTACATTTTTAAAAATGACCTAGTCTTGAAATTTAAACAGTGTTACTCCTTTACATTATACTTGGTAATGAGAGAGTTACTAAAATTGGTCAAGATTCAAGGTCAAGGGACACGCATCCCATCTCTTGGTTATAGACATGATAAAGTGTCTGTGGACATACTTTAATATTGTCACAGCTTGGATTCTAGAATCAAAGAGTTTCAATAAAAAATACTACTTTGGCTATTTTACAATATCCTAAAATTTTTTTCAAATTTGTTAGTTTTCAATTCAAATTTAGTTCATAAAATATGAAGAAAGGTAACTCTTGCTCACAAGCAAATTATTCAACTTCTCTTGGCCTCAATTTCCTTATGAATACCACAGGAATAATGATACTTACGTTGTATGTAAGGATTTCGTTTTAAGGATTAAGCAGTAAATGAGGTCTGAAACGATGTAGACACTATACAGTGGTAATCATAGTATTGTTGTCTGTATGGGATGCCAGTTAATATCTTGATGTGTATTTTTTAACCCTCAAATTGTGCAGAAAATCTCTGAAAGCTTTTTAGAGGAGTCCCTTAAATGGTAGACACGTATACAGCAAGGTCAAAGCTTTTCTGCTTTAGAACTCTGCTTTAGACCAGCTCACTAAGAGTGAACCAGGTACAGAAACTGGACAATGTCATCTTCAGTGGCAGGGATAAGCTTCCCTGGCCTGGATGCTTTTAATTGCCCATGTGTGTTTTGGAGGTGGTGGATTCAGATGGGACCAGGGCAGCATGTGGCAGCTGCTTGCTAAAGCAAGAAGGTGGCACTTACTTCCTCAGTGTTGTTGGTGAGCTTGGGCTGGGAGACACCTGGAAGGGTTATTTATTTGTTCTGTTTAGAATCCATTCAAACAAGCTGAAAAGTGGCATTTTTTTAGCAAACCTGCAAGTTTTGTGCTGTGATTTGTCAACTGTCTTTTGGAGAGACTTCCACAGCCTTCCTAGAAATAGAGATAGAGCCGGCTTTCCAAAGACCATCATTTAAAAGAAATCAAAGAACCTTTCTGGGATGGGATGCTGTTGATTGCTGCCATTATTATAATATTGTGACTGAGAGACTTTGTCATTTATTGAGTGACAACAAGTGTGCTAGGTGTTGTTGACAAAGCACAGGATTCTAGATTGTTTCTGCCCAGAGGATGCAACCTTTCCATTTTCAGCTGTTTTGTTTATTTTTTCTCTTCTCCTTAAGAGTATTCTGCTGAACTGGGAACATTGTGACCTGGGTGGAAAATGGATGCAGTAAAAAGCATTTCAAAGGATCTTCAGACCTATTTCATTATTATTATTATTATTATTATATTTTAAAGCAGTGCTTCTCAACTTTATTGACACATTAGAATCTCCTGGAGAGCTTTATTTTACTTCATTTTTTAAAATTTGAGATTAATATGAGGGTACAAATGATTAGGTTACCATGTTTGTGTTTATTAGGTAAGGTCCCTGTTGTAGCTATGTCCTGCACCACGGAAGTGCGCCATATACTCTTACATTGTGCCCATTAGGTGGGAGCACACCGATCCCTCTCCCTCCTCCCTTTACCCTCCTCCCTACCCCCAACTTGACCTAAATTGAGTTTTTCTCTTGTGTGGGTATATATTAGTTCATCTATTGGCTCCATATTAGTGTTGAGTGCATTGGATATGTTCTTTTCCCATTCTTGAGATATTTTACTAAAGAGAATGTTCTCTAACTCTATTCAGGATAATACAAAAGATGTAAAGTCGCCATCTTTTTTATGGCTCCATAGTATTCCATGGTGTACATATACCACACTTTATTTATCATGTGTTGCTGGGCACTTGGGTTGTTTCCACATCTTGGTGAATATAAATTGAGCTGTGATAAACAATCTAGTACAAATGTCCTTATGATAAAATAATCTTTTTTTCTTCTGGGTAGATGCCTAGTAATGGGATTGTGATATCAAATGGAAGGTCTATTTTGGGTTCTTTGGGGATTCTCCCTACTTCTTTCCAAAGAGGCTGTATTAGTTCACAGTCCCACCAGCAGTGTGAAAGTGTTCCTTTCTCTCCACACCCACACCAGCATCTACAGCTTTGGGACTTTGTGATGTGGGCCGTTCTCACTGGGGTTAGGTGATATCTCAGGGTGGTTTTGATTTGCACTTCTCTAATGATTAGGGGCAATGACAACTTTTTATGTTTGCTGGCCATTCACCTGTTTTCCTCAGAGAAATTTCTGTTCATATCTCTCTTGCCCGGTGGTAGATGGGATTATTTGCTCTTTTTCTGTTGATTAATTTGAGTTCTCTGTAGATTCTAATTATCAACTCTTTGTCAGATTCATAATCCTGCAAATATCTTTTCCCATTCTGAAGGTTGACTTTTTGCTTTACTTGTTGTGTCCTTAACTGTGTAGAAGCTCTTAGGCTTAATTAAGTCCCATTTTTTATTTTTGTTGTTGCAATTGCTGCTTAAGTCTTCGTCATAAAATCTTTACCCAGGCCAATGTCATGAAGAGTTTTTCCCATTCTTTCTTCTAGGGTTTTTATTGTTTCATGTCTTAGATTTAAATCTTTAGCCATCTTGAGTCCATTTTTTCTAAGTGGTGAAAGGTGCAGGTCCAGTTTCAGTCTTTTACATGTGGTTATCCAATTTTAACAGCATCATTTATCGAATAGGGATTCTTTTCCCCAGTGTATATTTTTGTCAGTTTATTGAAGATCAGATAACAATAAGAGGCTGATTTCATCTGTAGGTTTCTATTCTGTTCCATATGTTTAGATCTATTTTTAGATTTTTCACCTTTTTTTCTGGCCTGGCCAATACATCTATTTATTTACAAACATTTTATTTAGCATTTAATATGCACGTGTAACCTAGGTAGTGAACTAAGCATTTTTACATTTGTTATGGCATTTCTAACTTAACTGTATCCATGGATTAGGTAAAATTGTTAGTCCAGTAATGTATGTAAGAAAACTGAGTCTTACAGAGGGTGTGAAAACTAACTTAAAGTCCATCTGAATCAAAGATATGAGGTTTGACAATTAAGCTTATGTTCTCATCCTAGAAAAAATGATATATGAATGTCACTACAGTCACCTTCAAGGTTCCCGGCTTGGGAAGTTATGCGCTGACACCAGCGCCAAGTCCACTCTTTAAGGTAATTTTGGAATGGCCATTAGAGCCATCGTTGTTCAAGGTCTGACAATTATGTTCGTGAACTCACCCTAGAAGAAGTGCCACAGACCTCATTGCTGAGTATTACCTAGTCATCTTTGAGGTACTCCCCTTGGCCATTTAGTGACTGTAGTGATGTTCAGCAATGAAGGATATAGCACTTTTTCTAGGGTGAGTCTGTGAACTTAATGGTCAGACCTCATAATCCTTTTACCCACTTCTCCCTGTCTCTCTCTCTCTGTTTCAGCCTCTCTAGCCTTCTTTATATCCCTCAACTGTGCCATGCTCCTACTAGACCCAGGACTTTGCACACCACCCTGCATTTCCCCTGCTTTGCCCTGAGCATTCTTCCTTCCCATCTTCTGCTTGTCAACTCTTGCTTACCTTTCAGCTCTCAGCTTCTGCGTTACCCCTTAAGGAACCCTTTTCTGATTCATGTAGAATAAACTCTATTTTATGCTCACATGGCACAAGAAGCCTGGGCTCTTTTCCCCAGTCACAACTTTATATTCGTTTGGGTGACTCTTGGCAAAATATATGCCTCCCATCTAACCTGTAAGCTCCACGGGAACAGAGATTGTATACATTTATGGTACCCAGGGCTTGGTACAGAGTAAGTGCCTCACAGATATCTGCCATATACATGACAAAGGGACCATATTCCATCTTCACCCTGTCCTGAACCCTCAATGCCCTGTTACCTAAGAGCCCCATCACTGAACCGTCAATGCCCTGTTACCTAAGAGCCCCATCACTGACACACTTTAAGAATTAATCATGTAAGACCCAATATCTGATTGGGACATTTGTCAAATTCTGGGGTCAGAGAACTATGAGGAGAGATCTTAGTAAGGTTGCTCATTTTCAACATTCCATCTGAGACACTTTGGCCAAAAATATTAAATACTATTTATTTTGTTTTGTTATTTAAAAATATTTTGTTATAAAACAGCATTACCCAGCTTCTGTGATTGTGACAAACTTCTTTGTTATATATCCCTGCTAATTCCACCTGAACCCCTATCATCTTGAAACAAATGTCATTTCATGTCATTCATTGTTATTTCAGTCCATCCTCTTTTAAAATACTTCCCTCTTAGGAACTCATTTCAACCTTGGTAGGAAATTCTTTCCTTCTACCTAGACTAAATTTCTAATAATGCAGTTTCTTCCCGTTTCCTCTTGTGTAAAGACAGAGAGCGGCTGGCCACTATTTTTGGTGTTATAACCGTTTTTAGTCATTAAAGTTTGTCATTAGTGTTCCCTTCAGTCATTCATGACCAAGTTCAAATTTAATAATGCCTTTTATTTAACCAGTGAACCATCTCTAGTGAGTGTTCAATCTGCATGACTGGAAGAACAAATTTATTTTTGGCAATATGGTTTTCCTGGGCTATGAGCTGTGTCCTAAGCTGCCGGTTCAGGGGTTGGAAGAGACTCTGTCTTATTCTTCAGAGACCAAAGATTAGAATTTCATGGGCCTGTTATTTTGGTCTGTGGGAACAGAGTGAGAGGATATAATCCTCCTCATCTGTTATATCAAGGGTGCCTAGAATGGGGATGGATGTTTTTTTTTCCCCAGTCCAGTAAAACTGGGGCTGGCCTTGTAGAGAAAACTAAGGGGAGGGCCATAGGATGCTTCTTTTTCCTCCACTTTAAGATGGTAATGATTTTGATGGTCCCTGTTTTCCTGACACATAGGGATCGTTTTGTATGTGTTTGCTTAGTTGCTAGATTGACAGAAAAATTGAGCTGTGCATGTTATAAACTTCTGTAACAATTCTGTTCTCCCTGGGATAACACTTTAAGGTACAATCTGGCATCAAGGAGAGAACAGGATGGCAAGACTCTGGCAGATGGCATATTAAATTTCCATTCCATCTCATCCCAGGCCATGTCATTCCATATCTTATCTCATTCCACAGTTTCCTAAATGCCTACTCTGTGCAAGGCCCCACGATAGGGTCTGGGGATATCAACAGGAAGGAGTCAAAATTCTGGCTCTAGAAGAGCTCACAGTCTCAGGGGACTATGGAAGATTAAAAGTGGCTGGAAATTCTTTTCTGCTCCTCCAACTGAGGAGTAGAGTCTAAGTCCCCGCCAAATGAATCTGGGTTAGCGTTGGTGACTTGGTTGAAGAATAGAACACAGCAGAAGTGATATTTGGCCTTCTGGGGCCAAGTTCAAAGAAGTCCTGCAAATTCCACTCATTTCTCTTGGAATGCTTGTTCTGGGGCAGGCCAGGTACTGTGTGAGAAGTCCAAGCACCTTAACTCTGTCCTGCTAAAAAGGTCATATGTGGGCATTCTGGTCAGCAGTCCATGGTGACCCCACTACTCCAGAAATTCCTGCCAACCCAGACACGTCAGTGAAACCATCATAAATCCTCCAGTCTACTGTGTCTACTTGCTAGTCCCACTCGGTGACCTCAGATTATACACGAAAAACAGAAGAATCTCCCAGCCAAGAACTGGTCCAAATCCCCTGCCCCTCAAATAAACATATATCCTAAAAAGGCTGTTGGTTTAAGCCACTAAGTTTTGGGGTGGTTTTTTACCCCCTAAAAGATAACTAGAACAGAGGTATAAAAAAAACCCAGGATCTAGTAAGAATTCGAATAAAAGTTATGTACAAAGTAATGTTGGAAAACAAATGTAGAACAAATTGTTCTGTGCTCAGAGAGGCCCAGCCACTGCACTACAATACTTAAGGGAGCGTTGCTCATGTTGTAGTCTGAATGAACAGCGCCCCCTGGAGTTGTGCAGTGCTCAACCTGTGCAAATATAATGTAGCACTTGTGGGTGATGGGTACCAGAAAGGCTGGTTAACTGGGAGAACAAGGTAGAAAGGGAGTGGGAGCTGAGAGCTGAAGTATGCTATGAGAACAGAGGAGTAACGGTACTCGAGCTCAGGCATGCATCAGGCATGCATCAGTAAAGCCTTAAAGGCCCAGGTGCCCAGGATACCCTAGGAGCATGGTAACTAGTCCTGTGTAGTGGGCATGCTTGGTATTGGAGTTGGGGGTGTGGCTGGAGATGAACCTCCAAAGACAGAGTGATATGAAGGGTATAACTTTGATAGCATGATGAGGAGTCAGGAGGAGTGAGGCAACAGGGAGACATAGAAGATCTTAAAGTAAGGAGAGACAAACCCAAAACAGTATTTGAGAAAATTGCAGTTCAAAACCCCACAGACTGTGAAAGACACTGTTTGTTCTTCCAACTGCCTGCATCTCCCTGAAAGCTTGGCAGATCCATTTTTTATAGGAAAGTCTTAGACAACAGGGGATCACTCAGTGATTCACTTAAAAGGGTCATTAAAGGAAAATCGAGGCACCTCACATCCTTCCTTCTTTAATTGCTCATTTATTATTACTGTGGGTGAGATAACAGCTTGGTGTTATTATTCTAAATAGTCTAAAATATTTATTGGTAAATATAGCAGTGCATAAATTAATGCCAGTTGAGATTCTGTGGGGGCATTTTTTTCCTCCATTGATAGCCATAATTTTCATTTAAAGAAAAACAATATTGTGCTGATCTCTTCTGGCTCAGAGCTGAGTGAGAGCATTGTGAAATCAACATCTGGGAGAAGATATGTTTCTTAGTTTCCATGGGACAGCAGAATTTGCTTGGTGAGGTGGTCCCATGGTTTATTTATGGAATCCACTTCTTTCCCATTTATTAACACTACGGTGCTTGGGAAGAGGACACGTAGAGGTGCAAATTTTCTTTTCTCTGTCACATCTGAATTCAGTGACAAGCTACCCAACAAAAAGTCACTTTTACACGTGAAGATAGTTATTATTTCCCTTATCTGAATGTCCACAGGTAGGTGGCTCCATAGAGTCCATTCTCTGGGGCTTAACAATCAGCTAAGACCCAGGATTATGTCTTCACGTAACAACGTCCAAACACAGGAAATGTGTTTTGGCTTTGTTTTTCATATATTTTCTCTCTCTCTTTCTATCTTTTTTTTTTTTTTTTTTTTAAATCCTGGAGATCCAGAATTCTTCAAGAGAGTTCCACTCAGGTTTTCTTTTCCTGCTCTGGGTTCATATTCACCTCTAAACACATCACACAAAAAACAGAAAGACTGAGAGGAGATAAACCATGGCCCATTCCCCCTTTCCTTGCTCATTATTCAGAACTAACAAATCCAGCATTTTAGAAGTTGTACAATATTTGCACAGCCTTACACAAAGCCTTTTATCCTCCTCTTCTTCACAGAAAGATACAATGGCTGGAGGTCAATCCAGAAATACCAGTGTTGGTTAGGGAAACTGTCCTAGAAGCTTCATTTTCTGCAGTGCACTATCTTAGGTGCACTTTCAAAGGACTAAGGGGCTGCAAATTCCTCAAAAATGATAGATCAGTTGCTGCGCTGCTCCTTGTCTATAATTTCTGACTTTTCGTGGCCTAAGGAGGGGGATGCACCAGTACTGGGTACACGCACACATGGCAGCCTCTGGAGGGTGGTGTGCACTTGGGGGTTTAGAGAATGTTGCCTTCTGAATGCGTTCAGTGCAGCTGTGATGAGAGGCATCAGAGCGGGTCAGCCGAGATCACCCTGGTTAGGCCGAAGCTCCTGGTAGGGATGTCAGAGTAAACCCAAATCTCTTTGCCTGAGTAAATGCAGATATCAAGTACCTTGTGATCCTTCAAAGGTCTCGTTTCCCACAGAACAGAAGTCATCATGAGTTCATCATCATAATTTTTTTTGCATTCATTTTAATTTATAAAAAATATAGCATTGTGACATTATCTTGATTACTATGGTTTTTTGATGGCTCCTTAAATTTTGCACTGAGGCAAGTGGTGCTGGGTGGAATTTTGAAGTCTGACTTCCTGGAATGTCTTAAAACTGGGCCTGAAGAAAGCACAAGCATCCCTCTGCCTCAGGGGCATTGATGGTGTTGGGCTGCTTGGCTTCTTTGGGGGCTATTTTTGCTTCAGTTTGGTTCTACTCAATAAATATTTATTGTGCACCGTCTCTGAAACAGCCTTGTGCCAGGTGTGGGCAACAGATATGCGTGAAACTTGGTTCCTTCTTAAAAGATTTTAATACCTGAGGTGGGAACTAAGGTTGCAGCATGATACCAATGCCATGGTAAGTGCATTGTCAGAGTTGAGCCCGGAGTGACATGGGGACAGAAGGGACTCCAGACCAGCCTGTGAGTAAGGTGGTGACCTGTTGGAGCCAGAGTGCATTTAAAGGATAAGCTGGTGTTGACCAGGCTCAAGAGGTTAGGGTTAGTGCCGCAAGAGGGAATAGCATGATCACAGCTGCAGAGGCAAGGGATGGCATAATTTAAGCAGGAAACTCTAAGTGGTTCCTTGTTGCTGGAACATGTATCTCAGGCAGGGCTGTTGTAATGAATAATGAAGCTGGAGACATGAGCTGGGCAAGATTGTGAAGAGCTTTGGAAATCCTACTAATGAGCTATGACTATTTCTAGATGATGGGGAATTATTGAGGTCTATGAAGCAGATGAAGAGAATGAGTCTTAATAATGCAAAGATTAAGGCTTTGCGTTAAATAATGTCCTGTAAGACAGGTCCCCGAAGAGGACCTTTACTGAGTGTGAGCCCCTCATGCGTCCTTTTGCTGCAGTGAGGGCTTCTCCAGGGGGGAAGTGCGGTTCCACCTCTTCCGTGTGCAGCCCTGACCATCCTGCCTCCTCCGTCTCGTGTTCCTTCTTAAATGGCTGCTTCTGTTCTCCCTGCAGAGCTCCTCTGACAAGGAATCCATCCTGACCATCCTCAAAGTCCTCGGAGACCTTCTCTCTGTGGGTGAGTGGCCACACCCTCATCCCTGTATTTGGTGCACGTGGAGCCGGCTGGCTATAGTCCCTCTAGGAACCTCTGTGGCCTGGGGGTTTGCTTTAGCTCCAGATTCCTATGACAGACAGAAGCATTAGCCCATATTTTTTCTTTAAGGTTAATAAGACCCAGAATAAACTGGACTGATTATACTTGGGCTTTTCAGTCTTGTCACCCACCCTATGGGGACCCAAACTTAGGAGGAAGTTAGACTCTGCATGGTGATTTATGGTTTCTGATCTATGAGGCCAAGGACCTCCAGGGACCTGTGCCCACCCATCTTTGAGGTCTCCTGAGGGACAGCTACCCCTCTGCAGTTCTACCCCTTTCCTCCCTTACACTGTGGCCCATTCAGGAGACCCGGGTGTGGGCAGAGCCCTTTATATATGTTAGGTGGAGACAGGAATAAGAGGCAGGTGCTGGACATGGAGGCATGGTAGGCACCAAGGCTGTGAAGGTAAGAGGGCAGAATTCACTACCTTGGAATCAGCTGAGATACTGGCACGTGCCTTTATCAGCTGAAGTTCCTGCTGAGGTTGTAGGACAGCCCAACATTCACTCAACTTGCATTTCTGTGTGTGTTGGTCACATTACATTAGAAAGAAAGGTCAACATCAAATAGGCAATACCAAAAGTAAGTGACACTCCAAAGCCATGGAGCCTCAAGGATAGAGTTGCAAGAGGAATAATTCCACAGGCTGTGCTGCCCTCCACTACTGGTGTGACTTCCCTGTAGTCTTTTGAGTGAGTTCACCTTTGTAGGTGAGGCCACTGATCTTTTGGGATAGCACTGTCTGCAATTTGTCCAGTGGTGTCTGAAACTCTTAGAATACAACTTTGGAGTTCGTCCTCTGATATTGGTGGTGATAACTACTCTCTTTTGTAAAGAGTGCTACTTTTTATGAGGATGAAAAATCAGAGCGTCTACTGTGGTAATGTCCAACTTGCTGACCATCTTGGTTTGGTCAACCATGCCTGGTGCCTACAGAATTACCCAGGGCCAAGTTGAAAGGTAATCAGTGCTTCTGAGCTTTTCCTAGGGTAAGGTGGGGGAGGTTCCTGTTTAAATTTGTTCTTAGGTAGAAAGATCAGTAGTTCGTCATAACCCAAGACCCTCTTCAAAATTCCCTAGTTAGGATGATTGGATGTTTATTTTTAAGGATTTACTTCAGTAGTTTCCATATTTTTCTCCCAACAGTTTCTGAAGGCTAACGTTAAAAAAAAGTTATAGCATCAATAAAATTATTCCAGATGAGGCTATCATCCCAAACCCTATTACAGATGACAACACACCTACAGCAAAGGGATGTTGGTATTCCCTCTTCTATTAAGCACATACAAGCCTGTCTGCATATTTATATACACATACACACATGTACACACACATCCGCACATAAACTAAAAATTCAACAGATTCTCAGTTAAGTAGATTCTAGGCTCTTTTATTATAGCTGCTTCAGGTGAATATGCCCAGGTTCTTAAAAATTACACAATTTCCCCATTTCACACGCCTCTTCTCTTTCCTAATGGAACAACTTTAACCCAAGTCACTTCAAGAACTACAAGATTTTGTTTTCTGGGGTGAAATGAAACACTGCCTGTTCTGTCTCTAGCTGTGAGGTCTTTCTTCCACTGCAGGAAGGGCGAGGGTTATTACTTGTGGCTTATCCTTCCTCTGATTCCCCCTCAGGCACAGACCGGAGGATGCACTACATGATCAGCAAGGGTGGCAGTGAGGCCCTTCTGCAGACCCTGGTGGACACGGCAAGGACAGCCCCCCCAGACTATGACATTCTCCTGCCTCTCTTCCGGCTCCTGGCCAAAGTTGGCCTAAGAGGTACGTACACCCCAGGATGACTGAAGAGGTCCTTCTGAGGTTGTTATCATGTGATCAATTTGGGAAACTGGTGGGGAAGTACAGGGAGGAAGTGGCAGGAAAGTTCTGGACACCTTGGTGGTGTTGGCAGGACAAGCCCTGTAAGAGGGTAATTTTGCTGACCTAGGTGTCACCTAATCCAAGGGTTATGGTGCTTAGGAGGGTACTCAGAGCAGGCACGGGCTACATGGGGTGTGGAGGAAAGACGGGAGGTATTCTAATTAAGTTTTTAATTATTTTAAAAATAAACAGAATGTGTCTATGTGAAAATTGCCTGATGGGAAAATCCATTATGTGTAACTGTGTTCATTTCCTAGAGCTGCCATAACAAATTGCCACAAAGTGGATGACTTAACACTACTTAGCACAAAGAGGATGACTTATCCTCTCACCATTTTGGAGGTCAGGACTGGCCGGGCTGGTGCCTTCTGGAGGCTCTGAGGGAGCATCAGTTCCATGCCCTTGTCCCAGCTGGGGGCACTGCCAGCCATTCATGGCACTTCCTGGCTTGTAGCTGCATAGCTTCCCTCTTGCCCATCTTCATGCGGTGCTCTCCTCTGGGTCCTCTCCTCTTTGTATGAGGACATTGGTCATAAGATTTAGGGCCCATTCTTTTCTATGACTTAATTTTAGGTAATTAATCTGCAGAGACCCTATTTCCAAATCAGATAACTTTCTGAGGTTCTGGGTTTAGGGGTTTCTGATGATTATATGTTTACTTTCTGATCGTGAAGGTAATAATGACCTTTTCTATAACATCAAATGTCAGGTTATTTAGGGCAATCACTTAGAAACATTAGAAAAGAAAATTTTATTTTCTTAAAGTATGCTTTGACTTTTTATTATGAAAATTCTCTTACATTCCTAAAACTTAGATTTAATGTTATTAACATTTTTTCACATTTCCTCCATCTACTTTTTATTTAAAATATTAAAAAAATTATAGATAGCATTTGCTTCTAGATATTTTCAAGTGCATTTTTTTGAAAAGAGAGATGTTTTCTTGCATAACCATAACACTGTTATTACAACTCTAATAAAATTAAACATACGTGTATAATTTATATTCATTCCAATTTCTCCATGTGTTCCCATTTGTCTTCTGTCGACCAGTTCTAAGCAGGATCCCATCAGAGTTCACACACAATGCATTTGAATGTCGTGTCTCTTGAGAATTCTTAATGCTAGTCTTTTCTTAAAAGAAGAACTTTATTTCCAAGTAAACTGTAATTCGTGTATGATGAGGTCAAACTAAATATAGGGGCTTGAGAGTCATACAGCCCACCAGCCTTCATGTAAATATGTATATCCAGAATTAGCTCTTCTGATTCATTTGCTTCTAGTGGGGACATATTTAGTAGCATTTTTTTTTTTTTTTTAACTAAATATGTCTGAAAAGTGTCTGGCTATGATCATCCCCCCTTCTCTACCATCTTCCCCTTCTTCTATTCCACACATTGTACAGTCCTCAGAATCAATGTGAAGTGCAACTAAGATACATTGATTTGTGTTCTCAGATAAAAAGTTTGGCCAGAAGGCACTGGAACTGGAAGCGCTTGATGTGACCTTGATTCTGGCCAGGAAAAACCTGGGCGACAGCCAGAACCTCCTCCACTGTCTTTGGGCCTTGCGTGTGTTTGCCTCCAGTGGTAAGTGTCTCTGTCGCGGCTCCCTGGGTTGGCTTTAATACCTGGGCTGGGATGCCTGGAAACCATGCTGGGGTCTGGTTGGAAAGAGCACATGGGAGGCAGAGATGTGTTGTCTTGACAAGATATATGTAGAGGAACATTATGATCTGGAGGTGTGGGGTGAGAAGTTGTTTATTCGTTTGCCCCTTGGGCAGGTGGAAGTCTTGAGTCTGTCCTTTGATACTGTTTTTCCTTGGGGGTCACATGTTACAGCACATTTTAAACTTTCTTATTGGAACTACACGGTGCAAACAACCTGTGGCAGGAAAAGGCCAGACTTTATTTAATCCTTCTCCTATTCAAGGAGGTGTTACGTGTATTACATTTATCAAGGATGACCCTCCTATCGCAAACCTCTCTACTGTATCACTGAAGTTACTCACTGATTACAACATCCTTTGCCATTTTTTTTTTTTTTAAATCTCGTGATCTTTCTCTTTATGGCCCTTCAAGTAACTGCTAGGTACATCACAGTGTGTGGGTTGATGTTTATTTGCCTCTCCTAATTTGAGTTATTTCTAATTATCATAACAATTCTGTATTTAGACCCTCAATTTTATAGCTTAGAAAAATAAGTTTAGAAGAGGGAAGTAATTGTTTGAATTCATGCAGATAAAAAGTCATGAGGGCTGAATTTCTAACTCCAAAACTCATGTTAATTCTACTCCATATGGAGACATCTTTTATTAATAGATTAGATTCTATACCTCCTATCTCACGTGTGACAAGTGCAGACTTTCACTTCTCCTTTGTGAGCCCACTTTGTGTGGGATGAAAGTGACAATTATTTAGATGTAATATACTCTGTAGGGGAGAGAATGTGGCTTGGAGCCAGAAGGACCTGAGTGTGACTCTGATTCTATTTCTTATGAGTCAGGTAACGAGTCCTTAACCCTTTTCACCTCAGTTTCTTCCTTTAGAAAATTATGGTCGTGATAATTATTACTGTTAACCTGCCAGGGCTGCTGTAACAAAAGACCACCGTCTGTGTGGCTCAAACAACAGACATTTTTATTTTCTCTGAGATCAGACTGTCGGCAGGCAGGCCTGGGTTCTCCTGAGGCCTCTCTCCTCGGCTCCGGGGGGCTGTCTTTTCCCTGTGTCCTCACATGGTCTCTCCTCTGCGTTGTACGTCCTGGTCCTCTATGTGAGTCTAAAGTTCCTCTTCTTCTAAGGGCACAAGTCGGATTAGATTAGGGCTCATACTAATGGCTTCATAACTAATTGCCACTTTAAACATCCTGTCTCCAAACACAGTCCTATTCCGAGGTACTTGGGATGAGGGCTTAATACATGAATTTTGGAGAGGACCCTGTTCAGCCCATACAGAGCTCATAGACTTGGTAGATGGGATAATAAGCAGGTGTTTGCGCGTGGGCTTGACTCAGGGCAGCTTCTCGATAATGATCAGTTTCTTTTCCCTGCCCTACTCTTTTCCCTTGGTCTTTTGAAATAATAGAATGACTACATATATAGAAAGTATATAGGTAGCTTTCCCCACAAATATCCTAAGAACTACTAAAATAATCTGATTTTCCGTGGTTAATTCTATTCATAAACATGCAGGACCCTTAATGAGAAAGTCCTTCTGCAGAATAACCGGAGAGAGGCTTGACTTCTTGTTCACAGACAGAGTCCCCATTCACCCATTTCATATATATTGACCAGAAAATCAGAAAGTATTTGAGAAAGGCTAAACATTTCTGTACAAACCATTCTGTACAACTCTTGTAAAGGAAAAGAGGATCTGTGGCTTTGCATAAAAGGATACCTCTCATTAATGAGTAGACAGAAGGTAGGCCACCCCCATTTGGAGCTTGCCGGCAGCACAAGATTTGAAGTAAGTCAAGGTTTCCTAAAGAACAATTAGGCTGAATAACTTGCCTTCCTTATGATACATAGTGGTTATGGAGAATTTAGAAAAGTGCTTTCTGCGTGAGCTCTGAGAGATCCTGGGATTTGCTTGTGGGTGTGAGGAAGTGGCCATTTGTCTCATATTCTAAGCCTATACATTGATTGTTCCAACTGTTTCATAGGATATTCATTGATTGTTCCTAACTGTTTCATAGGATATTTTAAAAAATTAATCCTGTCATTTTCTATACGCTGACTGTACTGATGAGAGGCCAGGTAAATTCACAAAGCCTGTGGGTTACTTTCTCTACAGTGAATTACTAAATTCAGAAAGCTTTCCAGAAGGGTTCCAGAAAGCTTTCTAAATAGCTGCTAATCTCAGGAGTTGGCTGGGAACATAGTAGGTCTTGGAGAGCCAATGAACCCTTTGGAAACTCTCAGATGACCAGGAGGGTGAGTATACAGATGTCAGAGGCCTAATCTTGGACAGGCATCCAGTAAGGCAGAACTCGAGAGAATTTCTCATTGTTATCTTCTCCCACTTCCAAACAAGTCTGAAGTCTTCCTTGTTAGAATTGGTGTTCTTAAATGCAATCCCTCCCTAAAGCAATTGAACCAGAATTTTGTTGAAGTGTTTGCCAACAGTTTTCTCTAGTATGTTTTGCCTATTTAGAAGTAATGACTGACTTAGTAGCCATAGAGTGGACAGTTGATGGGCAGGACTAGGATGCCAACCCCTGGATTTTGACCCAGCCACTTACGGCCTGCACTGGCCTCAGGAGGAGCACGTGCATGGAGGTTGTCCCAGGAGCACATGCTCTACATGGAGGTCATTCCAGGAGCACACTCTGCATGGAAGTCGTCCCAGGAGCACATGCTCTGCATGGACGTCATTCCAGGAGTACATGCTCTGAATGGAGGTCATTCCAAGAGCACACGCTCTGCATGGCGGTTGTCCCAGGAGCACACGCTCTGCATGGAGGTCATCCCAGGAGCACACGCTCTGCATGGAGGTCATCCCAGGAGCACAAGCTCCGCATGGAGGTTGTCCCAGGAGTACACGCTCTGCATGGAGGTCATTCCAGGAGCACACGCTCTGCATGGAGGTCGTCCCAGGAGCACATGCTCTGCATGGACGTCATTCCAGGAGTACATGCTCTGAATGGAGGTCATTCCAGGAGCACATGCTCTGCATGGAGGTCGTCTCAGGAGCACACGCTCTGCATGGAGGTCGTCCCAGGAGTACATGCTCTGAATGGAGGTCATTCCAAGAGCACACGCTCTGCATGGCGGTTGTCCCAGGAGCACACGCTCTGCATGGAGGTCATCCCAGG
>CAUYPK010164289.1:0-32232 GCA_963574355.1 Loris lydekkerianus | reverse complement strand
CTACTCCTTTGAGCCACAGGTGCCGCCCGATAGCCTCGTTTTTTATTGGATTTTTTTTTCTTTAGTCTTCCTTTAGCTTTCCCAACAGAAGCTTTGGTAGAAGTTGGAGACTCTTAAAGAAAGATGGAGACTTTATCTCTTTCATGTTTACATGGATAAAGCTGGAACATATTCTTCTTAGTAAAGTATCTCAAGAATGGAAGAAAAAGTATCCAATGTACTCAGCCCTACTATGAAACTAATTTATGGCTTTCATATGAAAGCTATAACCCAATTATAGCACGAGAGCATGGGGAAGGGGGAAAGGGAGGGGAGGGGAGCGGGAAGGATGGGTAGAGGGAGGGTGATTGGTGGGATTACACCTACCGTGCATCTTACAAGGGGTACATGTGAAACTTAGTAAATGTACAATATAAATGTCTTAACACAATAACTAAGAAAATGCCAGAAAGGCTATGTTAACCAGTGTGATGAAAATACGTCAAATGATATATAAAACCAGTGTATATAAATGGTATATAAATCGTATATAAAACCATAGGGGCCCCATGATCACATTATTGTACACAGCTATGATTTAAAAAAAAAAAAAAGAAAGAAATTTTTAAAAAGTGATTATGATTGTCCCTTTGATATGAGGAAACAATGAGATCAAAATAAGGCATCGTGTTTCCAACCCTGTCTTTAAGCACAGAGAGAAAGGGACTGCCAGGTTCATGAGATGATAAAGACAGATCACAGACCTACAGAGCAACCTTAGTACTCCAGCTCCAGAATACGTAGCTGTCACTTTGTCAGTGAGTACAAATTCATTTGCACAAATTAGAATCTTATATATTACACTCAGAATTATTAAAACATTAATTTTTTTCTTTGCTTCCTTTTTTTTCTTACCATCATTACAAACATCATAGACTTCTTAATTAAAATATGCTGATGGTAACTTTTGGGTAGATTTGTTAGAATTTGTCATATTACAGAACTTTGTCCATAGCTCTAATAGCATCACGCAATAATTCCATTATTCAGAGAGAAATGGCTCAAATTAAATTTTCTCTTACAAGAAAAAAAAAGGTCCTTGCAAACACTGGATTTGGGCAGTGTTTAATAGTTTGTTCATACAATACCGGGCTTTGAATGCCATCTTGTAAAAATGAGCATATCAGAGTGTACCACATTTAATGAATATAAAGGATGGGAATTCAGTTTTCAATTTTTGGATTTTTCCAGTAAGCTTAAATTTATTTTCTTTCATCTTGTTAGATTCATTTTGCTAATTTCATTGCTTAGAAAGGGAAATAAACCTAAATATCAAATTTATTTGTTCAATATGTTCAAAGCTTCAATGGAGGGAAAAATTAAGGCATGATTTTTAATCTGTTTAAAAATCATTATTATTTGCTTTTTTATATTTTTTTGAAGAAAACATTTGGGCCTTTAACAGAGGCACAGTGAATGTGGATAATGGAGTCAGCCAGCCTTGGTGTGAACCCTAGCTCTTCCATTTACTCCTGGCCTCAGGCAAGTATCTTTCCTTTCTATGTTTTTTCACTTTTAAATGGAATCACAATACACACAAGCTGTTGTGAGGTCCAAATTGCTCAATGTATGCAAAAGGCTTAGAATGGTGCCTGATAAATAAAATGACAATTTGCCATTATTGTATCTACATAAAGCTACAATGTTTAACACCTATAATCCTAGCCCTCTGGGAGGTCAAGGCAGGAGCATCTCTTGAGTTCAGGAGTTCCAGACCAGCCTGAGCAAGAGTGAGACATTGTATCTACTAAAAAAAAAAAAAGAAGAAGAAGAAGAAGAAAAATTAGCCCTGAGTTGTCGCAGGTGGACACCTATAGTCCCAGCTACTCAGGAGGCTGAGGCAGGAGGATTGCTTGAACCCAGAAGTTTGAGGTTGCTGAGAGCTAGGCTGATGCTGTGGTAGTCTAGCCTGGGCAACAGAGTGAGTCTCAGTCTCTTTCTCTCTCTCTCTCAAGTTTTATAAATATATCACAGATTAGGAATAGCATTAGAGAGAATTCAAAACTATAAAAAATGGGACTATAATACATCCAGCACCCTTTTCTGACAAAAACTCTCAATAAACTAGGCATAGAAGAAACATACCTCAAAATTATTAGGTTCTTAAGTACAATATGTTAAATTTCCTTGAGTACTAAGTTTGACAATTATCTCTCTGACATTTTACTTTGACTTGGGGGGGGGGTTCAGTTTGTTTTATTGTGATGGTACCTCTTCATTTGGGAGCATATGATTATCTTTCAATTTTTTTAGGGCAATTTTTGCAAAACCATAGATCAATCAAAAATTTGTGTTATTTTGGATATGACTTCCATTGTGGAGCTAAGGTAGTACAGACAGCTAGAAACATCAAAGAAGTGTTTAGGAAGGTGTGGCTAAGGAATGCATAGGACGTGGAGGGTTTCAGAATTTCTAGTCTAGTGATTTTAATCCTGAAAATGAGCCACACCAGTAACCTAAGCCCAAGGTGGATAATGATGGTCTAAAAGCTGTAGTGAACGTCAATCCACCTCAACCTACAAGTGAAATAGCAGCAAGGTTTGACGTTACTATTCCAGTAATATTAGACCCATGGAAACAAATCATTAAGGTAAGGCAGCTGGTAGATGAGTTAATCTACATGAATTAAATGAGAGTCACAAGAGAAATCATCTCAGAGCTTGCTCTTCTGTGCTGTCATGACATAAAGGCAAACCATTTATACACTGTATTGTTTTGTGTGATGAAAAGGGGTTCTTTTTGACAACTGATGAATAAATTTGGCAAAGTCTTAGCATTTGGCACAACAGTTAAAGATGAAATCAAATTAAAAAAACGATAATGGTGTCTATTTGGTGGTCTAGTGCCAATACTATCCATTATAGCTTCATGAAACCTGGTCAATTATAGGAGTTGTCTGCTGCAACCAACTGGATGAAATGATGAGGATGCTGTGATCAAGCAGCTGAGCCTGGTCCATAGAGACAGGCCAACTCTCTTTCAAGACAACGCTGTCACACGAACAATGCTGCTCCAACTACAGAAGCTGGACTTGGAAACTCTCTGTCATCACCATACTCACCAGAGCTTGTATCATCTAACACTTTTCAACTGTGGAAAACAACTTTCATAATTTCATTGTCACTTACCTTGCAGGTTTCTTTGCTGCTGATGTACAAACGCTACCATTAAGATGGCAAAACTGCATTGTTAGTGTAGGCACGTACCTTGATTAGTTGTACTGCTTCTTGTTTGAGACACAATAAACTTGATTTTTGATTTGAAATCAAACACTTCAGATTTAGTATGACACAGCTAACATCACATTGAACAAAGAAAGAAAAGCTGAAAGTATTTCCCCTAAGAACTGGAGCAACACTCGTCTGTTACCACTTCTCAACGTAGGGCTGGAAGTCTGAGCCAAAGCAATCAGGCAAAGAAAAGAAATAAAGGGTATCACACCTGCGGTGCATCTTACAAGGATATATGTGAAACTTAGTAAATGTAGAATGTAAAGTCTCAGCACAATAACTAAAAAAACACCATTAAGGCTATGTCAACCAGTGTGATGAAAATGTGTCTAACGGTTTATGAAGCTAGTGTATGGTGCCACATGATCATATCGATGTGCACAGCTATGATTTAATTAAAAAAAAAAAAAGAAGAAATAAGGGTATCCAAATTTGGAAAGAGAAGGTCAAACTATAGGTTTTTGATGATGACATGATTTCTTATGTAGAAAACCCCAAAGACTCCACCAAGAGACTCCTAGAATGGAGGAATAAATTTAGCAAAGTCTCAGGTTACAAAATCATTGTCTACAAGTCTCATTTCTATCATCTGTACCAGTAACAGCCAAACTGAGTAAAGTCAAAGACTCAATATCATTCACAACAGTTACAAAGAAAATAAAACACCCAGGAGTATACTTAACCAAGGAGGTGAAAATCTCTATAAAGGGAACTATGAAACACACTGAGAAAGAAATTGCTGACGACATAAGCAAATATGAAAACATACCATGCTCATGGATTTGTAGAGTCAACGTTGTTAAAATGTATGTACAACCCAAAGTGATCTACAGATTTAATACAATTCCCATCAAAATACCAAGGGCATATTTCACAGATGTAGAAAAAATAATTCCTCGTTTCATTTGGAACTAGAAAAAAGCCTGAATAGTGAAAACTACTCTGTAAATGTCAGCTCCATTTGATTTAGAGTTTAAGTCCACTGTTTATTTTCTGCTTTGATGATCTGTTAGTCTCTGATGATGGGGTATTGATATCCCTCAAATTTAAGATGGTGCTGTACATTTCTTTGCTTTGCTCTAGTAAAATTTGCTTTACATATCTGGGAGCTCCTGTGTTGGGAACATATATAAGTAGGATGGCTATGTCTTATTGAATTGCTCCATTTACCATCATATAGTGACCCCCTTTGTCTTTTTTTTTTTTTTTCAGATTAATACGAGGGCACAAATGATTAGATTACATTGTTTTGGTTTCTGAGGTAAAGTTCAAGTTGTAGTTGAGCTTTTCACCCAGGGAATGTGCTACATACCCTTACCTTGCTCACTATGGGTGAAAGCTTACCACTGCCCCTTCCTCCCCTGCTGTCCCCGTTCCCTGCCACCACCCCCCACTTGAATATGCTTGTGTTTTTCTTTTGTGTAGGTATGTAGTCTTAATTATTATTATTATTATCATTATTAGTTTCATATGAGTGCTGAGTACACTGGATACTTGCTTTTCCATTCCTGAGATACTTTACTAAAAACAATGAGCTTCAACTCCATCCAGGTAAATGCAAAGAGGCTCTGAATAGCATGTGTGTGCCACAGAATATTATTCAGACCCTGTCTTTCTTTACTTTTGCTGACTTAAAGTCAATTTTACCTGATATGTGTGAGTATGACTACATCTGCTCTCTTTTGATTTGCATTTGTTTGAATTATTTTTTCCATCCTTTCGCATTATGTTTGTGTCTATCCTTGTGGTCTAGATGTGTTTCCTGGTGGCAGCAGATACTTGGGTTGTGTTTCTTCATCTATTCAGCTGTGAGATGTTGGTCTGTTCATTCTGTTGGGTAGTCCCTTATTGCTTTGTTTTATCTCTTGTTCTACTGTTTTATGAGCTGTGAGGTTTTTTTTTTTGTTGTTGTTCGTTTGTTTGTTTGTTTAGGTGATTTTACCCCGGGGTGGGGGTAGGTATCTGATCTGCTGATTTGTGTGTAATGCTGTTCTGAGTGTTTGAGCAGGATAGATCTAGTCATGGCAAATTTCCTCAGTGATTGTGAAATTTGGTTTTGTTGGATTAAACATTCCAGGCTGACAGTTGTCCTGTTTGGGCTCCAGTCATTTTCGGCTTGTGAGGTTTCCACTAAAGAGTCTGCAGTTGGCCTGATGGGTTTCCCTGTTAGGTTATTTGACGCTTTCATCCTGCTGTTTGCAGAATTTTCTCCTTCACTTTGACTTTCTCCATTGTTGGCTACTATGTGTCCTGTTTGCTATGAATCTTCCCAGTATCCAATGTCCACTTTGGATCTGTACGTCTAAATTTTTGGTGATAGCAGGGAAGTTTTCCTTTCCTCAAATAGACTATAGTTCTATGCCTTTAGCTTTCTTCTTCCTCGAGGATACCTGCAATCCAAGTGTCAGTTCACTTCATGTAGTCCCGGACCTTTCCCAGTGACTGCTCAGACTTTCTATACTCTTCTCTCTCTGAACGACTGAGTTATCCCAACTCCTGTCTTCAAGCTCTGAGATTCTTTCTTCTCCTTGGTTTAGCATGTTGTTAAAGCGTTCTACTGTGTTTTGAAATTCCCTAAACAACCTTTTGCATTTCGTTCAGTTGTTTTATGTCCTTTCTTAAGTTGTCTGGTTCTCGAATAACTTTTTCATTTTTTCCCATTGATTTCCAGAAATGCTTTTTTGGCTTCCTTTTGTTGGTTTTCAGCTTTCTCTTCAGTTCTATTCATATTCTTATCCACCTGTATTCTGAATTCCATTTCTATTATTTTGGAAGTTTCCTAATGATGGAGTCCACTACTGTAGCTCCATGGTGTTCCCTCGGGCACGATGGAGCTGGACTATTTCATTTTTCACATTACCAGGATTCTTTTACTGGTTTCTTCTCATCTGGCTCCTCTTCTCTTGGATCTGAGTTAATAGGATTTCATAGCACTTGTTCTACTGTGGGGGGGATGCTCTTAAACCAAGTCCAGAAGCAATGTCTACTTGGGGCTGGGAGGTCCTGAATAAATTGCTGAATTTCAGGGAGGTGATGCTAGGCTGGTAGCAGTGGTGACTCATTAGTGGCATCCTGGGAAACAGGCACAATTCTGGAGTCTTAGGGGTGGCATTTCATGCCAAGTGGGGTTCCCAAGAGCTACAGGGGAAGAGCCTTAACCTTGGGCACAGTGGGAGATTCATAGATGGCTCTGGGGATTTGAAGGTCAGAGCTACCTGTATGGGAAGCTGTTCCACGGACAAGGGATAGCTGACGTCCAGATGTACAAACAGGAGTTTGACTCCGTGGCCATGGGGTGGGCCCGTGTAGGTGGGTCAAAGCTGTTGGTTGCCCAAGGTTATCTCACTACACCTAGAACACACTGAGACAATCACTTCAGGCTTCCCAAATGGTGCCTGTGGTTTCTGACGCTCCTCCTCTGTTCTTCTCCTATGCTTGAAAGGCATATGGTTGGACCCCAGTCACAGGGCATGACATCAGGGAGCACCCGTTCCTTCCCCAGGGTGATGCAAAGGCTAGTGCTGGAAGGCTGGGTCCTCAGTGGACCTGGCTCCATGCATCAGAGCAATCAGGTTGGCACTGGTTGCAGAAACCTGGGATTGGCAAGCACCAGTTTTCTGCGGTATCTGCTCTCCAGGAAATGTCTCTGAACAGACTGAGCAGCTGCCCAATCAGCCTAGAGGTCTGCAGTAAAAGAGGGAGACCCCTCACAGATCGAGCTGCCTGTAACTTTTGTTTCTGTCCTAAAAAACAGTGTTCCCTCAGGTCGCTTCTATCCTGCTAACTTTACCTTTTCCCAGCATTGTGAATTATACTGGGACCCACAAATTAATGTCTGAGATGCTGAGTGGTACTTGTAAGAATCATCCACACCCAGTTTGACTGAGTCGATAGATTCTGTAATGAGCTGTAGGGTTATTCTCCTTGTCAGTGGTTGATGCTTGCAGGGAAGATCCAACTGCAGAGATATTCTTTTGTGTCTGCAATAAACTCTAGTCCCTTGGGAGGAGCACTTCAATGCCCTAGGCTTTGGGCGGGGTCCTGTAGGGAACTGTTTGTTCTTCACCACAGCAGAGGTGGGTGGAGGAGTGAGGCTGGGTGTGATTAGGTTGGGTGAGCCTGGAAGGCTTTGCAAAGCCTTGGAAGTGCTCCGAAGTAATCTTCTCAGCCACTAGGGAAAACTGCTGCAGGGAAGGTCAAGGCAGGCTGCCCGAACCTTAGATTTCTTGTTAGGAAGGGGCTATAATTCCCTACTGGCTATTGGGAGTGAGCTCTGCCTCTCGTGGGTTACCTCTGCCTCCAGTGCCCAGCTGCAAATAAGTCCCTGGATGCCACACTAAGTTGCTATGGTGCCAGGGGCTGAGATCTCCCCTCCTCCCCAGGTCCTGCCCTGGTCCAACAGCACGGCTTTCGGTGGATTGGATACCCACTCTACTCTACTGTCGTTTCTACATGGGCTCCCTAGCCTCCAGAGTCCAGCTTCCAAAGCTCTCTGCTGTGTCCTGTAGCAACCCTCACACGTCCTGGGGTCATGGGGTCTTTCTTGCATGTCTGACCTGATGGTGTACATCTCCAGGAAATGCTGGTAGGCAGGAAGCTCCAAGATCAGACACCTTGGTTCCATTGCTGATCCTCAAGGGCAAAGGCATGGGCCCCCGCTCTGTGTAGAAACCTCAGGCTAGAGGCTGTGCCACTTGGACTTTGAGGTGGCCACCCACAAAATTCTCAGCTCAATCTGCTGTCCCAGTTGCAGTGGGTCAGGGAGGGGCAAGGGGGGTCAAGAGTCTCAATGAAAGAAACCTGCTCTCCAGGCCCCGGGGTCTCTCCTGGGAGGGGAACCCTGCATGGCACAGACAAGCTCTGGGATCACCCAAGTTCTCCCCACAGTTTCATGGTGACTGCAATGCTTGAGCTCATCATATTGGAAAAGCTTTCCACTGATCACTACAGCAGTGTGGGAAGGAGAAAGGGATTCTTCCTTACTCCTTCACTGGGCTCCAAGACTCTAGGTTTGATCTCCACTTATACCATGTTTCTTATTTTCTCTTATTTGCTTCACAATTTTCCTCTGTGAGGTCCCTGGCTGCCTCTGACACTTCTTCCTCTGACCTACACCTGAGCTGAGTCCTTTTTCCCTTCTCCATCTGAAACCTTTCTTCCCTCTGGGACAGTATGGAAGTACTGTCTATCTCTGGCCAGCAATCTTGCCCCTTACTATTTTGCCTTTACAATGACTTCACTCCAATGTGTATACATATATCAAAACTGTATACATACGTCAAAACACATCGTACGTACCCTTCAATATGTGCAGCCTATAGCACATCAACTATGCCTCAATAAAGCTGAAAAAGCAAAACATCAACTATTGCTGTTTCAATTTATAGTATTTTTTCTAGAATCCTGCAGGAAAGAGAAATAAAGAAAAAAATGAAGTTCTTCACAAATTAAAAAGTGATCTCAGATTCAATTGCTATATGTATATTTAATCCATTTGTGAAGTTAAAACTCTACTTGGAGCAAACATTAGGTCTAAACCTTTGTCTTGCAGAAAACTGCCACCAGAATGAAGTATTGGGACTCAACAATGTGGACCTTCGTTGACGCCGCTGTGTGTGCAGGATTGGCAGGACCATTGTCCTTCTACTTCAGTTGCAAGGTGCTGCTCAAAGATACGAAAGGTTCCGAACTACAGAACGATCGAGGTTTATTGTTTGGTGGTTTTGGCAATTGTAGTCATGGCACTTCCTCGTACGCAAAAGCATTCATGTGGCTTATTTTAGGACATACACAAAAGTCAAAATAGATGGAAATATCTTGGGGGAAATATCCTTGCAAGCAAGAACTTTGTCAGAACAGCTCCTTTTAGAAACTCTAATTTATTAAAACCAAGTTCGTTTAAACAATAAGTATGTGGGAAACATTTTCTAAAGCAGAGTAACCTTTGAATAGCAATGGAGCCATATGTGACAAGCAGACAAGGACTCAGGCGGCAGAATACTTGGACTACATCCTACATCTATCACAATGCTCGTTCAGAAATCTTAGCCAGTGAAAAAGAAACTTGATTCATTTATAGCTAAATGGTTTCAAAATAAAATTAGACGTATAATTTAAAATTTTACTACAACAAAAATTATATTTCACAATGGATGTGAGTGCAGTTTATTATATTTATTATAAGATGGGGCCTATAAAAATAAAGATACTTAGAAACCACGCAAATACTTGGACATTTCTTCCAGTGAAAAGATAAAGCAAGCATTGTACTTCTAAACTATTATCGCCCATTTGCACCATGAAAACACTTCAAGTAAATCTGAAGCATGTTAGACTTGGGATACTTTTTCAGCAAATTAATTTGTGACGTGCACACACATACACATATAATAGAATGGGTTATTTAAATTAAGCTTTTTTAGTTTTCCATATCAACAGCTTTTCTATGAGATAAATAAAATGTTTTAAAAAAGAAAAGTTTCCTATGAGAAGGAAAAAGCTGTGTCAGGATTTTTTTGATTGGCAAACATTCCAAACATCTGAAGAAACTGATCCTATCTCTAATTTCAGTCTCAAATATGTATTTTTTTTTTATTTCTTAGGGGCATAAAATCAAAAACTCCAGACAACTTCCAAAATAAGAAAGTTGTTCCCACAAGACTCCTGTTATTTGTTAAAGGAAATTTGAAAACTCTTCTTTTTTTCAACATTAAAAAAAAACAAACTTACCATTTTTTGTGTGTGGTTGCTATATGCTCAGCATTATTCTAACCACTTCAATTTCTCACCATAATCTTAGGCAGGTGCCACTGTTACTGTCCTTGGACAGATAAGGGTGGACAGTGATTTAGCAATTTGCCCAGGGAAAGAATGGACCTAGCCTGTCAGGCACGCCCATGATGAATGAACTTGTGTTATTAAGTCTTTTCCAACATGGAAACTTTTTTTGTTTTAGTTTTTAAAACATTACATATTTTCACATAAATGAACCTTCAGCAGCAAGAGGAAAGCAAGGTCAAGTGAGTGATAATGTGAATCCAGAACTCTTCTTTAGAGGGCGGAGAGGAATGTAGCCCTGGTCTAAGTGTTGAGTGCTACCTGGTTTGTGTGATGATAATATTTTTAGATGCCTTATGAGAAATTTTAGTTTATAGAAGAAACAATATAGGAGTTTACATTTGACCTGAAAGTTCATTTCCAAGCCATTATAGTTACAAATTAAAACCATAGCTCCCTTGGGCTTTGTACTTAGCCAACAACGTCTTATAAATCGGGTCATTTTAACCGTCATTTTGGAGTAATGGGCCTCAAGATTTTAGGTCCCTGGGTCCCTTTACATTCTTAGAAATGACTGAGACCCCACACTGCTTTCTTTCATGTAGATTAAACTGATCAATATATCATGTATGAGAAAGTACAGCTAGAAATTTAGGAAAAAATATTGACTAAATTCACTTATTGGTAAAACTAATCAACCTGCAAGAAGAGCAATGTAATTAAACATAAATAATGATCTCTTTATAAGAATTACTATATTTTGAATTAAAAACATGTAATGAAAAAGTAACACGATGTACACTTTTGTAAAACTATTTTTCTGTCTGGCTTCAGAGCTGCTGTTGGACTCTCTACTCTGTTTCTGCTTTGTCTTTTGCAAAGTCACATGTGCTTCATGAATCCTCTGGGCAAGTCCACCAGACATGGAGAGAAAGGGTGTGAGGAAGTCAAATAGTATCTCAGCAGTATCCTGAAAACAGTTTTGATCATGGGAAACCCTGAAACAACCTGGGCCACCTCCACGAGTTCCAGGGGCACGCTTTGGAAACTGATCCTGGTGTGACTTTGAGTGATGTTCGTTATCAATTGGTATGCAGACTTTTTTAAGTGTTATGAGTTCCAGAGCACTCAAGTAGTTCTCAAACAACTAATAAATTGACCTTATGAATGCTATATTCTTAAGTTATCCTGAATAATCTAAAGAACAGCAGGAACTTAGTGAGATTTTTGCTCAAAATTCTAACTGTACCTGAACGATATGATTATGTATATTTTAAATTAAAATGATCAGAATGTAACTCTAAAAGGACCAGTTCTCTTAAAGGTGAATCTGTAAATTACCAAATATGAGCATATGCTCCCTAAAAAATATTTGATGACAATATTAAAACTATAGTCTTTTTATTTTATGGTCTATTTTTTCTAAGCACATAAAGACATGCCATCACTTGATGATAGGGTACAGTCTGAAAAATGCATCCTTAGGCAAACATTCACACAATCTGAGACAGGATAGTTTACTACACAGCGAGGCTGTATGCTATCGCCTGTTGCTCCTGGGCTACACACCTGTACAGCATGTGACTGTAAGAATACTGGAGACAGCTAGAATGTTTGTATATCTGAACATAGAAAAGATACAGTAAATACATATTATAATCTCCTGGGCCCACCATCGCATGTAATGTTGATGGCTGACCAAAACATGGGTACTTAGCACGTGACTACACAAGATGACAGCTGACTGAACTTTAGATAGTTCATGTGCCTCTTTTTGCAAGAAATGTGCAATTCAACTCTAAATAACTTCATGAGATATAGAATTCATTCTAACTTCATAAAAATAGTCTAAAACCTACTTTCTTTATTAAAATTCATCATTCAATAGAGCATTTTGACAATAAAGAAACCTTTAATGAAACAATCCCAAAGAATCACCAATGAAGAAAGTAAAATAAATTTACTCTGTAATTCAACAGCCAGGAAATAGTGTAAATAATCTTAAAAAAGGATAGAAGTTTTAAAATATCAGTTGACAGTCCTCTTTCTTCCACTGGACCTCTTCAGGAAGAAAACTCTGCAATACTGGCCAAGCCTGATTTGAAAGAAACAATGAAAGTATCTAAAAATTCTCAGGTTGGAATGTATTAGATAACATTGAGACCTATTTCTGTTGGATTGTATGTGAGCCACAGAAAATGACATCAGCTTCTGGAGATGAGGGTTTGTCACTTTATCAGAGGGCACGTGCCCCTGACACCTTGCGTATACAGAGCAAAGAGAGCCAGCCGAGTTTCACTTGGCCGTGGAAACAAATCGCAGATAAGTCCATATTGTTAGATAGATTGTCCAAGACTAAAGACAAACTTTTCATTTCTTAATAATCCCATTTCTAAGCTAAAAGAAGTGAGAATGTGTTCAAGAATTCATGTAACCTAACAAGTATATAGTGGAAAAGATGAAATGAACAGAATGAAAGACTGCTCTGGTACCCCTGGGATGCAGAACACTTTTTTATCTTTTTCAGATCGCTTTTATTGGTAAAAAATAAAAATCCAGCCTCAGCTTTCCAAGTGAGCTAAGAGTTTTCTAATCCACTGGAAGTTTTATTAAATTTCTAGCTTAATAAATGTTATTTCTTAAATGTAAATAGTATCTTTTACTTACATTACACAAAACAAAGACACAATCACATGTAATCCATCACCGAAACCAAAGGCAATAGAGAAGATGTTTAATTCAAAGAGAAAGAATTTACACAAGGGAAGAAATTCTTTTCAATGTATTTTGACTTTTAAATTTGCAGTTTATGAATCTTCTTCAAGCTACTGACATATAACTGAGTATTTTGTGGTTCTTGTCCAAGTTCTACTGCACAGCTGAAACTTCCTAACACTCCCAAAGAAAATTAAATAGAATTTGGTCCATAATCTCCTATCATGAAATAGTAGACTATTGGGAGGAGCAAACTCCAAACAGAATTTGATACAAAACTAGTTAATTTTTATTGTGAAATTTGTCATATCTATAAATTGTCCATTGTGTGTGTGTTCACACATATGTGCACATCGCCATATACTACATGTTGAAAAGAATAATAAAATAAACACTCTGGACTCAGTTCAGCAGTACCTTTGAAGATCCCTGTAGCCCCTCAAGCATCAATCACATAAGGCTAATTTTCACAGGACTTGTTTTCTGTTAAAGCAGAGAGTCAGTTTGTAGGCCCAGTAGGAAAAAAACAAACAGAAAACAAAATCAAAATCCTTGACTACGAGACAGTGAAAGCTAACACTAAGCTTTCACTTAACCTTGCTAACAGTGAGCTTGTTAGCTTCGACTATACGTGCTTACTTAGTTTCAGAACAAACCTCCTTCCCAAGGCTAAGGAAGAATAATCCACCATCCCTACATAAGAACATGGGGATGACCAGCGTATGGTACTTCGTCCAAGGCAACAGAATCTATGAATGTGGCCTATCACTGAGGTAATAGGGATAACATCTTTTCAGAAAAACTTAGATATCCCTGAAAGAATTACTTTACTATGTATTTATTTATTTTCAGGTTTTTTGGGGGGAGATATAGTCTCACTCTTGCTCAGGCTGGTCTCTAGCTCCTGAACTCAAATCGATTCTCCTGTCTCAGCCTCCCAGAGTGCTAGGATTACAGGCCATGAGCCACCACAGCAGGCTCTTTAATGTATTCTTTCTTTCTATTCAAATACCTAGCTTGTCTAGGCATTTGGGAATATTTCACTGAAAGTTTCTTTATTATCTTTAATTGTAAAGACAACCTGAGATGAAAAATAAGCATTCTGTTTTTTGTTTGTTTGTTTGTTTGTTTTAGAGACAGAGTCTCACTTTGTCACCCTGGGTAGAGTGTCATGGCATGATAGCACACAGCAACCTCAAACTCTTGGGTTCAAGTGATCCTCTTGCCTCAGCCTCCCAAGTAGCTGGGACTACAGACACCCAACCACAGTGCCCACCCCAATGCTGGCTTATTTTTTTAGTAGAGTCAGGGTCTCACTTTTTCTCAGGCTGGTCTTGAACTCCTGAGTTCAAGCAACCCACCCCTTTCCACCTCCCAGAGTGCTAGGATTACAGGCAGGAGCCATAGTGCCCAGCCTTAGCATTCCACTTTCAAAAGATGTTATCCTATTTATGATAAGGGACTGACATACACAACAGGAGTAAAACTTGAGAATATTATACTATGTGAAAATAAGTCAGTCATAAAAAGAAAACCACACTCATCTGGGGTATCTAGACTAGGCAGACACTTAGAAATAGGAAGAATAACAGTGGATTCTAGAGCAGGAATAGCACAAAAATAAGTAGCAAGGTAAGAGAGGCCGTGGGAGCTGCTGTGATGCATTTCATGGGTGGTCACGCTTTGTACTGTATTGGATATTTTATAGGTTACCTATTTTTCTAATCCTCACAAGGGTACCTGGCATTATTTCCCTCTGTTCTACAAATGGTCAGACCAAATTTCAGAGATTTTAAGTCATTTGTCCAATGTCACACAGTGTATATCCATGGTTCTTCCCTTTTTTTTTTTTTTTTGTTTTTTTTTTTTTTTTTTTTTGGTGTCTAATGGGTTTTAAAATAGTAAACTTTAATAGCCCAGGCTTTCCTGTTCAATGCACTCCCTTAATCTGGTTCTAACCTCATTCTCGTTCCTTTTCCATTTTATTACTCACTTTGCTGGGCCAGAGCTTCATGCATATTGACATTCCTTTTAAGATAATACCGTTCTAAAGCCACTTCCAGCACAGAGGACCAATCAGGTCAAAAAATTATTTGCTTGTTTTATGGATCAGGAAATAACCCAATGCTGCCATTACTCACGTCACCATCTCTCAAACCCCAAGCCTTCCTCAAACTTCCCATCCATCACCCAGCAGCACAGGCCTCTGCAAATCCACTGGGGAGGACACAAGATTTGAGAGTGGGAGACGAGAGGAACGGGTGGAAATCAGGGCTCTAGCCTGGGATCCACTCCCTTAGAATAGTCGATACCTTTCCTGAAATGTATGGAAGACCCATTTAAGACATGACGTAATCCTCACCACTGGATTCTCACAAGTGAAAACGATTAAGTGAAAATGATTCTGCCTCCTATCCCTGAGCTTTAACATGACCCCCTCACTTACATCCTTTAAATCAACGATTTTAAAAATGTGCTCAGAGATTGATGTCAAAAATGCAACGTGGTAAATAGAAAGAGAGAAATAAGTAAATAATGAAACCAAGTATGAAAAAGGAAGGAAGGAGAGAGGGAGGGAGGGGAAGAAGGAAGGAAGGAAGGAAGGAAGGAAGGAAGGAAGGAAGGAAGGAAGGAAGGAAGGAAGGAATTAATTTATTTCCAACTTACTATCTTCCGTGCAGAATAGCCATCCACTGGGAACAGAGGTCCTATTCTTTTTCCAGGACATTAGCCTAAGTGACACAGTCTGAAAACATCCCCATCAATTCACATGCCGGTACGCTTCAGGAGAGGGACACACGGACTGTGGTCCAAACCCCAGTCTCTCCAGAGTTGGAGGGCAGGGTTTTCCCTCCTGATTTGGATTTGTGATCACTCAGACACAACCTCTTCCACGGTGTGAAGAGACAAAAGAAGCCTGGAGAGGCTCCAGATGTGGGGGGAAGCGAAATGCCAGGGAGTCTCATTCTCAGGGTGGAGGAAGTCACCGTCAGATTCTAAGTAGGGGGGCAACATCACACTTGCAATTAGAAGTCCATTCTGCTTGAGACCAGGCAGGAAGGACTGCAGAGATGAGGGACGAGGGCAGAAAGACCAGCTAAGAGGAGTTTCAGCCCTAGTGCTGGCGGGAAACGGGCTGGCACAAAGGGAGGGACTGGAGACACCTTAGAGACGCTCCTGTTTGCAGAGGTGTTCACAGACTTGAGAGGACCACGTGGTAAAGATGAAGCACCCAGGGCACCAGCAGCAGTGGAAGGATGTTACTGGACAACAGCAGGAAGGGGCAAGGAGAGAAGAAAGTGCTTTGGTAAGAGGTAGAGAAGCTATGGCCCCCAAGGAAGGCAGCTAAAGCCAAAACCATAAGGACCCGACCTTCTGCTGCCCAAACTCCTCCAGGGCCTCCCGGGGATCTCACACAAGCAGAAGTGCCCAGACTGGGGTCAGCCTCCCAGAGCAGGAAGCAGAATGGGAGGGCGGAGAGAACCCATGGGGACGGCCCACAAAACATGGCCAGGACACTGACACAGTCCCCATGAAGATGTCATGGGCCTGAACCAAGCGAGTGGAGGTGAGGACGGACAGAAAGGGGCTATGAATCGGATGTGAAGGGGGAAAGATGGGCACATTCAGAGATGACTCTGATTTCTCGGTTAGGTGGCAGGTGGCATTGCTTTGAATCAGAACAGGAAATCTACACTGAAATGCAGGTTAGGAGGAAGTCAGCTCTTGGGTACATGTTATAGTTGAGAGCTGGTGGTTCAGCCAAGTGGGCGTCCATGGGCAGTGCTGGACTTACAATGGCTCAACACCATTTTTGACCATGTTGGTGCAAAAGGGAGAGGAATTCAGCAGTAAGCACACTTGGAGTAACCACACAACCCTTCTGTTTTTCATTTTCAGTATGGTATGCAACGACTTACATGAGATATTTAATCGTTTGTCATGAAATAAACTTTGTGTTAGATGGTTTTGCCCAACTGTAGGCTCACATACGTGAGCTGAGCACAATGAAAGTAGGCTGGGCTACCCTGTGACATTCCATAGGTTGGGTGTATTCGATGCATTTTCAACTTAAGATATTTTCAGCTTTGGGTAGATTTACTGGGACATAAACCCCTCCTCAGTTGTTTAACATTTGCACTCTAGGTTGCAGGGTGGAGGTCTTGCCATCCTTCAGTGGGAGGTACGGGCATCAACAAACAGAAGTTAAAACCAAGGGGAGAATGTGAATCCCTTAGATTCAGTGTCAGAAGAGAACAGCAGAAGATTTAGGAGCACCTTTGCAGAACATTTAATTTTCAAGCATTGAGGAAAGGAAGAAAAAGCACCAGGAGTCTGGAAAAACAAAACAAAACAGAACAAACAAGAAGAAAACCTGACAACTGATCAGAAGTCGGAGAAACTCCAGGAGGAGAGAGTCACCTTCAGGGTCACTGGGGGAGACAATTAAACGAGTGAAGGGTGGAGAAGTGTCCCCGGATTTGGTGACGGATCGGTCCTTGTCAACTACAGAATGAGAGTTTATGGAGCCATGAAGGGAGAACATGCATTGCAGTTGGCAGAGCTCAAAACAGGATTAAGCAAAAAAATGCAAAGGCCCTTCACCTGTTTAAGATGCTTCCTAGTGACAGGAGTATGTGAATGGGGCAATGTCTGTAGTGGAAGACAGGACTAAGGGGGGCATCTCCTTAACACGGGGAAAAATAGGGTCCCAAAGGAGTTAGTGCAGGAGGAGGTAACAGGTAGGAGGATGAGGAAAGGGCCAAAACACGAGTGCAAGGTACATAAATGTTTTGGTGGCTGACCGAGAAGTGGAGGTTGCTCAGGCTTGGTGCCGCTGTGCAAGCTTCATAGCACCCTGGGGCCCGGGAGAGGAGAGAGAATGGGAAGGCCATAGTCCAGCCTAGTCTAACATCACAGCCCAAGTTCTCAAATTTGGACAAAGCACTCTCAATTTCGGGAAAAGCAAGGAGAACTTCAGACACACTCAAAATGTAGCAGGCAAATCAAAGTTTAAATATCGAAAAGCTTTGTTGCTGTACTTGTCTCTGCTTTGAGTTTTCTGGGACCTCTTTTTCCAAACCATATTTGTGTCTTATCCTTAGTCAGAAACTTTTAATCAAGCAACCTCTACAATTTCAGGCTCGGATAAAGCAAACTCAGTTGAGCATCACTTCAATCAAAACACAATTATAAAGGCATTTACGTCCCACATTATATTAAGACAAAGTTGCAAGCTCAGGCGTAGAATTAGAATCCCCTGAGCCTTAGTCCAGCAGCCTTTCCATTACACCAATTTTATAAGACTATAAAGGTAATGGGTACAAATTCATCCCAGGGCACATTCGAGAAGCAGGGGGGACAAAGAATAACATGCTTCTTGTTTTCTCTGAGTCAACACAGATCCAACTTTAAGCTCCTCTGTGGGGCTGGCAGGAAAATCTAAACAAGAATAATAACCAATAATAACAACCTGGATGATGACTGAGATCTTTCCAAGATCCTGGAGCCTTACACGGTACCAAGCAGAAGGGAACTCCTCGCTGGCCTTGGTGGTCATCTGTCAGCCAAGCCCCCCCACTCTGTGCTGTGCTGTTTATGCGCCAGGTTTAGGTACAGGAATTAACTTTACAACCAAAAAGTGCATTCCAGAGTCGAACCTTGCTAGCACTTCATCCAGAGTCTTGCCTTGTCCCCAGACATTACCCCTGAATGGCATGTGGGCCCCTATTCTCAGAGGCTCAGGTGTCATGAGTTCTTTTTTGGAGGCAGAGAAGACTCTGACAAATTGTTGTTTTTTGTTTTTTGTTTTTTTTTTCCTTTCTTCTTAGTGACCTCACCTACCCACAGTAGAAAAATTCTATAAATAAGTTTAGGCTTTTATAGAAGATAGATAACACCATTGATTGGGAAGCTAAAAAAAAAAAAAAAAAAAAGAAAGAAAGAAAAAAAGAAAGAAAGAAAGAAAGAAAAAGACCGAGGTAAGAAATACTAAAGCATTTTAGCATTTTAAATATTTTAGCATTTAGTATTTTCTGCTTTAAGTGGAGTAAAAGAAAAACAGGGAGAATAAACAAGTTAATATTGTAATAATCCAGCCTGATTTTAATAAGAGATGAAAGAATAAACAGAAAGCTATAATAAGAAACAGTTCATGATGAGAAGGCCAACTGCCATTATTGCTTCAAAAAAAATCTGCTAAATCAGAAACTTTAGAGACCACAGTTCTTGTTTTGTTTGTTGTAAGTTCAGAAGAAAATGAGGGTAGGAATGATTAATTACATTGTTTGTATTTGTTAGGTAAAATTTGCGTTGTAGTTGAGCCCTCCACCCAGAGGGAGCGCTATATACCCTTACAGTGGCACCTTAGGTGAGAGCTCACCAATCACCTTCTCCCCACCCTTCCCCTTTTTCCTCCTCCCATTTGAATTCAGTTGTGTTCTTCTCTGCTGTGGGTGTGCAGTTGTTTACCTATTTATTGGTTTCATATTAGTGTTGAGTACATTGGATGCTTGCTTTTCCATTCTTGTGATACTTACTAAGAAGAATGCACCACATTATCGCCATCTGACCTTCAATAAACCAAATAAAAGCATACATTGGGGAAAGGAATCCCTACTTAATAAATGGTGCTGGGAGAACAAGTTAGCCACATGTAGAAGACTGAAACTGGACCCGCATCTCTCACCACTTACAAAAATTGGCTCTTGCTACCTAAAAAATCTAAATTTAAGATAGGAAATGATAAAAATTCTAGAATAAAGGGTTGGAAAAATTCTCTACAAAATTGGCCTTGGAAAAGATACTATGAAAAAGAACCCCTTGATAACTGTAGTGACATCAAAAATAAATAAATGGGACTTGATGAAGCTAAAAAGCTTCTGCATAGCTAAGGGTACCACAACTAAAGCAAACAGACCACCAGAAGGATGAGAGAAGATATTTACATGCCATGAATCTGACAAAGGGCTGAAATCTAGAATCTACAGAGAACTCAAACAAATCAAGAAGAAAAAGCAAACAAGCCCATTTATAAGTGGGTAAAGGACTTGAAGAGGACCTTCTCCTAAGAACAGACCAATGGCCAGCGAACATGTGGAAAAACACTCTCCATCTGGCAGAGAAATGCAAATCAAAGAAATGTAAATCAAAAACACCCTGAGATACCCCTAACCCCAGTAAAATAGCCCACATCGAAAAGTCCCAGAGCTGCAGGTGTTGGCACAGACATAGAGAGATGAGAACACTTTTGTACTACTGGTGGGATTGCAAACTACTACAACCAACCTCTATTGAAAGAAGTATGGAGAATATTCAAAAAGCTAAAAGTAGATTTTCTATTTGATTCCACAATACCATTACTAATTATCTACCCAGAAGGAAAAAAAAAAAATCATTTTACCATAAGGACGTTTCCACTAGAGTGTTTATTGCAGTTCAGTTCATAATCACTAAGACAGGGAATCAAGCCAAGTGCCCATCAACCCATGAATGGACTAGAAAATGTGGTCTATGTACACCATGGAATACTGTTCAGCCATAAAAAAAGTTTTTGTATTTACCTGGATAGAGTTGAAACCACAATGTAGTTTGGCTTTGGACCTTGAATAAGTTCTTTCAGCATGTGCTACAGGTTAGTACTGAGTGTTGTGTGATCATTGATCACACACCACGTCAGCACTCAGAGATAAACCTCCCTCTATGAGGCATTGAAAACAAAAATAAATGTTTTGGTTTTTTTTTGCAGTTTCTGGCAGGGGCTGGGTTTGAACCTGCCACCTCCGGCATATGGTGCCGGTGCCCTACTCCTTTGAGCCACAGGAGCCACCCAAGGGGAGTTTTTTTTTATGGTGCCCCAAATGAAAACAGGCTGGAATCACTAAAGGGTAGATAGTACATATTTTTAATGATGATGATAATAAAATGCTAGTGTGACTTGAAAGAGCAATAGTCCCCAAAATACAAGTTGAAGTGGTTTATAACAGAATTTTTTTTTTTTCTTTTTTTTGAGATAGAGTATCACTATGTTGCCCTTGGTAGAGTGCCGTGGTCTCTGTCACAGCTCACAGCAACCTCAAACTTTTAAGCTTAAGCAATTCTCTTGCCTCTGCCTCCCAAGTAGCGGGGACTACAGGTGCCCACCACAATGCCTACCTATTTTTCGTTTCAGTTGTCATTGTTGTTTAGCTGGCCTGGGCTGGGTTTGAACCTGCCAGCCTCGGAGTATGTGACCAATGCCCTACCCACTGACTTATGAGCACGGCCTATAAGAGAATTTTTATCCATAAAGCCTTTGGGTTATTTTATTTTATTTACTTAATTGTGTTTATTTTGCCTTTTATTTTGACCCTTCTGCTTAAAATGTAAGCTCTTTTGAAAATCACAAAGAAGTTACCTCCTTAGTGAAATGCTATTTTTGTGTTCTTAGATTTCTGCCCTTCCCAACCCTTCTTTCAGTAGACACACACAGAGAAATGAAGCTTCTTCTGGTTTCTGTCCTCTGAATCTTCTTTAAAAATTATGGTCACCTATGCAACACTTAACAAGGTTATTTAGTAGTTGCCTATAGTTGCAGATACTCAGAGAAAAAGCCACTTTTCTGCCCACTTATTCATTAGCTAATAACCTATTTTTAAATCATCTGGGTTCTAGGGATAACATCTGTTTCCCCTGGATGTGTCCCATATTCTGAAATGTACATTGAAATATACATGGCTGCAAGAAAGTACCTTTTCAAAGCATAGCAACTGGAGTCCAGTCTCTGATTTAAAACAAATGAATCAATTAATTATTAATATTAATGTTTATCAAGTAACACACTTATAACTGAAATAGACTTTGATCTATCAGGGAGAAACAGCATAGTCTGTAACTATTTTTATAATTGGTCATATTTATCAATTAGTAAAAATCATTGTTTTGTTCTGTTTTGTTTTCTGCTAAGAATTTTTAACGAGGGAGGCTGTACTCTGGCTCTCCTCTTTATAGGAGCTGATCACTGTTTCTCCTTTTGTACTTACAGCTCTCCTTCTACTTAAAAAAAAATAAATGAAACTTTCAGGGACATATGGCTTTTCTTCCACCTCCACGTTTCAAATTTACTTCAAAACACCTACACAGAGTTGGAGGTTTCTAAAGTGTCAACTGCTGAAATGTCCCAGGAGCTGCAAACGCCTTTCATGTAAAGAGTCAGAGACGGAAAATTACTAGTTTTAAAGAATGAGAAAATAGACAGCCTTAGAGGGGATATTTCAACATTGATTTATTTCATTTACTTAAAATGTTCTAATGAAAATAGAGATGGAACAAATGTTAAGTACAAAATTGTCTAAACTTTAAATTGTATAAATGCATGTAGTTGTAACACACTTTATAAGTTGATTTTTCTTTTGCTTTAATCAAGAATATGAAGCAGAGGCCAGATGCAACCGGGCCGTAATCCTAGCAGAATGAGGGCAGGCGAGAAGGTCCCTTGAGCTCAGGCGTTTGAGACCAGCTTGCGCTCTTGTAAGACTCCGTCTCTAAAAGTAGCCAGGCATCATGGTGGGTGCCTGTGGTTACAGCCACTTGGGAGGCTGAGGCAGGAGGATCACTTGAACCTAGGATCTGAGGTTGCTGTGAGCTAGTCTGACACCATGACACTCTAGCCTGGACAATAGAGTAAGGCTCTGTCCCTAAATAAAAAAAATCATAAACGAACACTGATTGTCAGTATGAAGATATTGTATGATTTAGGCAAGGGTCTGTGTTTTAAAAAATGTAGTGAGAGAGACAGAACTTGGTATTCCAAGCGTGAGACTATAAATTTAAAGAAATAAAGAATAAAATAAAAAACAGAACTATATTTTGGAATTGATGTTTAAATCAGAATACATTTCTCCTGGTACACAATCTGATTTTCAATGAACTAGAGCTAATTTTACTATTTTAGAGTGAAATGGTTAAAGTACGTTTGACTTGTTTGTCTAAAGAAAATTAAAATCTCTTCCACTCAAATGAATAAAACTGAACCTAGTCCTAAGATTGCTTACAAATCTCACAGGCTTATGAATTGGGTGGTTGAAAGAGAAGCTAGAAAATGTTCTGCTGTAGCACAAAGAAAGTAAGCAAACATTTTGGAAATACATGGTTTATAAATACTTAAATAAATCTGAGGATTTTATAAGGACTTATCAAGATAAAGCATAGCCAAATGATTTAAAAAGTAGGGGGTCTAGTTGAGTATACCTTAAGACACGAATAATATTTCAATGACATGTTCTTCTTTCATTTACTCTAATTTTACAGTCCTCCTTTGGAATTCATGGGGCATTAGTTCTAGAAACTTCCAGGGATACCAAAATCCTGGGACGCTCGAGTCTCCAATATAAAATGACATAATATTTGCATATAACCTACACATATCTCCCTATACTTTATATCTTCTGTAGATTACCTCTAATAACTAGTAGGATGTAAATACCATCTAAATAATTGTTACACTGTGTTGCTTAGGGAATGATGGGAAGGGATAAAAGGTCTGTACATGTTCAGTACAGCTGTTACTTCTGCAAATATTTTCAAACTACAGTTGGCTGAATCCACAGGTGCAGAACCCACAGACACAAAGGACCTCCCGCATTACTGTTCTTGAAAGACTTCCTTTTAATCATGTATTCCAGAAGTCTTCTCCAGACCCCTGGAATTTAAGCTATTAAAAATAAAATAGTGAGAGATCAAACTGTGAAATGACCCCAAATGTGTCTGAAATTGTACTTTTCCGGGACATCGCAAAAGTTTGAAACAGTGAAGACAATCATACAACAGGCTTTGAACTAACATGAGCCTTTTTCAACAATGAGAAACAGATTCCATAACAATAAATCCACACGTTTTAAACTAGAACCTGGATGCTGGTACAAATTCACACGTTTTAAACTAGAACTTTTATGCTGGCACAACAATACCATCCCTACGTTCACAATAAGGATATTTTTGTGTGGACACAAACTGTGCTTTCCTAAACACAAACATCTTGTAAAGTGTATTCTTTGCCAACCCATCTCATGACACATAAACACATATAGAAAATCTAATCCATCTGGGGAAAAGTTATCTTGCTGCCACTTTTAGCTTCCTAACAAAAGTCAATAAACTGTCAACTAGTACAACCCTGCTTCTCAAATTTGTCTTGGCTTTAGAAATGCAGTTTTGTTCCCTTGCTGGTAAATCAAAGGAGTTATTTAAAAGGCACTGCACTTCTGATTTCCACATGTTAAAACTAATAACGTTAAATAGTGTCATAACACAAAATAAAGTAATAATTTATGCCTAGAAAAATAATTTTGACATTGAAAGGGAGGAAAGGGTTATCTACTTAAACTTTTTTCAAGACTTTCTAATATATTACATGCCTGATGATAATTATTAATATAGCTTGTAAAGGGAGGAAAAAGATGTTAATAATATGGAAAAACCTAACAGCATAATTAAAGTAGCTACATAGACCAATAAATGATGAACTTGCTTATCAGTGGATTTGAACATTAGGGTTTAATTACAATTCTGAAGATTTATTTACAACTTAATGGCAATCGATTTTGAATAAGGGTTGTAGGTGCTAAGGATTGCTTTTGAACAAGCTTGCAATCAGCTGTGGTAATTTATCAGGTATACTCAGGACTTCTGCTCCTCTTGGGCCTGAAGGAAGAATGAAGATCTCACTCATCAGATGCTTTGTTTAACCTGGTAGCTCACTTAAAGCCAGACAAGTTGAAAATTTTTACCCTGCTGGACTTTTCCTAGTTCATCCTTTAACTCAAATATCTTATATTGTGCTGCCAAAGAAATTCTGAGCCTCACTCGGAGATGTCTTACTATCTAGGATGAGGTTACAAATAAGCAATAATTTGAAAATTGCTACCTTCTGTTTATGGGTGAATTCATAAGGACATACATTCAGAGAAATGCATAAAACAAGAGACAATAAAACAAGAATCTAGCCATTTGGTTTTGGAAACGGAGAAGGGAAAATTGAGGTCAACTGCTTCAACTAGTATAGTCACTATAATCTTTAACATAGTTAACATAAAACAGGCCATAAAGTTCATGTGCAATTTCAAATAGCATGCCATCTAAAAGTGTTCACGAACTTTATGGTCACCTGTATAATTCTCTAGTAGTGTGAACTCAATACTGAATTATAACAGCCTAGTAAACAGATCACAGAATTGATCTCAGCCAAATGAAATAAGATATTTGAGTTTTGGGGTTTTTTTTAGAGGAATGGTCTGTAGTAAAAAAAAATAAATCAAGTGAATCCAATTATTATTTTGGTTCAATGCTCAAAGGGATAGTGAAAACTGAAGAAGAAATCAGGGCCTTGGATATTAGACTGAAGCTCAATTAGCAAAACAAAACAAAAAGATAAAACCTGAAAGTTTGGATGGGGGGGGGGGAATAGCAAGGCTACACTAGGCAAAAAAGAAAATTTGGTTTTAAAGTCAATCATGGTAGATCACTTCACACTCAAACAATTAGAAGGTCCCAAGTTTCGCCACTAGATATGTTTATGAGGGACAAAGCTAAAATGTCTTCATTGCAATGAAGTTTCAAGAGTTTTAAAAGTTCACTTTTTGTTTTGTTTTGTTTTGGTTTTGTTTTTTTGTTTTTGCAGTTTTTGGCCAGGGCTGGATTTGAACTCACCACTTCCGGTATACGGGGCCGGTGCCCTACTCCTTTGAGCCAGAGGCTCCATCCTAAAAGTTCATTGTTAAATACAGCTATGCCACTCCAATGTCTAGAATACTAATGAACACGATGAGATTGCACAGCCTAATTCAAAGGCACAAGTTCCGCTTGCAGGGAGCAACCTACTTTGCCAAAGAGAAAATATAAGATCGGGACTCTGCAACCACCAGAACACTAGTTAGTTCTGCCCAGTTTAGTGCAGGGACTGGAGGCTTAAGAGTAACCAATAGATCAATGAGTGCCCTGCTAGACAGGGCCTTTGAACTTCTACCTCCTAGGCCTGAAGCAGACATCTCTCTCTCTCTCTCCCTGGTACATAGAAATGACAGCCTTTTTCCTTATAAAAAATAGACAAAGTGCTATCCTTCTTTCGGACATAAAATTTGTAGCAGGCTTCAGCTACTTATATAAAACTTCAAAGCTGTGTTACTATACTGCATTCTCAGAAGCAGAGCCCAATAACATGCTTGTTAGGGACCCAATTACTCTGAACTTTCAGCCGCCAGCCCATTCATTTACTTAAGTGGTTTGAAAACTCCAGCTCTGAATATTAGCTCAGAGTAATCTTGTTTCTCTGCCCCGCCCCCACGAAAAGACTGCATGCATGATGAATTTTGCTACAGCCTTGACTTCAAAATGAAAAGAAATAACACTTTCTAAGTAGTCATTTTAAGTCACTATTCCAGTTCATTTAAGGTGATATGGCCAAATTCTTTCCACTTAGCTGTGAACTGAATAACAGAAACAAAAGAACGGGATGGTGACAGCTATAAGCAAAATAATAAATCACTTAAGCCCTGTCGCTGGTGCTAGGAAATTTCAGAAAAGCATATGAAAAGGAGATGGTAAAGAAAACCAGCGTTTCCATCTGCGTGGGCACCAGACCAGTAAATCCAGTAAGGAAAGCAGGCCATTCCTGGGAGAGGAACTTGTCCTATGGAAGAAAGACTGATGCAATTTTAGATAAGGGACATTGTCACCAACTATAATAAAAAAGATGTTTAGCAGTTGGGTCAAACTGATGAAGAGGTGGAGGCAGCTAGTCTAGAGATAGATACATGTTGAATGTTCTCCCTGTGACAAGCCTCCAGGACTCTGTGACATGCAGAACTAAGCATTATTTCCCACGTGTGTTCTCACCAGCACCCCAGCCTGAGCGCATGACACTGATGAGACCTGCAGACTTTTTCCCTCACACCAACTGAGATCAGGAGATGGAGGGACCAGACCCTACAATGGGCTTATATTTGAGTTTGCAGCCACCTAAAATCCTCAGACTTTCTCTTTTTCCATATAAATCAGTGTTTCTCTTTTATCTGTATAATAACTTTTGATTTAAATATAGGATTTTATGTTTATTCCTGTTATAGTTAATCTTTTTGGTTTTGATCCAGGAATTCAGCCTGCCAAAAATTCAGATTGCTAAATGAGGGATACCAATCAGTTCCTCTCCATCTTCCCTGGAGAAATGGCTGAACCTCAATTTTAAGATGCATTATGAAGAATTTAGATAAAATATAAAAAATTTCCTAAAGAGAGGGTTAGGGAAGCCAAAAGAGATGCAGGGGAAATTTTTGATCTCTACTTTTTTTTTTTAATTATAAAGACTCCTTGTTTAGTTATAAAGTTCCACCTGATTCAAAATGGTTAAAATAATATTTTTAGGAAACTCTCATACCTACCTCAAGGAGAATTGGCTATTTTAAAATTAATGATGCTTAAAATGTGTTTTTTCTAAATAAAGAAACAAAAGCACTTCTATTATTTTATATTTATCACAAAGATATTTTATACCATTTGACTATACGTAATATTGATTTTAAAGCCATGCATTTGCAGGAGACTTATATAGTGCTTCAAAAATATATAATTTTATGTCATTTCCACAAATGCACCTCGTTTCATACTTGTGAAACATACTGTTCTTCTTTGCTTATTTGTCTTCTCTTTCTGATAGACCCTAAAGCAGCGGTTCTTCACCTGTTACCCTTGGTAACAATGAAAATACATCATGGCATTAGGAAAGTTGAGAACCACTGCCTTAAAGTCTTTAAGGACGGGAACCATATTTTATCGGTCTTTACATCTCTACATATGAAATGGGCATTGAACCAATTTTTAATGGTTGACTTAATAAGTCACTGAATGAACTGAAGGGAAAGTATGAGAGAAAGGGATTCAATAATCTCATTAGCAAACATTCCTCACCTGCTATACACCAGGCAGATGTAGACAGTTCCAGGGCAAGGCCGCCATCTTGGCCTCCTAGAGAGTGATGGGAGGAAGGAAGTTGGGTAAGAGCCCTATGAAGGTGACTTTCAGTCTACGGATCCATTACCCCCAAGCCCATCTGCATTCAAACACCATACTAGTCCTCAGAAACAAATCTAAAGCAATAGATGAATTTTTAAATTAATCATGTTTAAAAAAGCATAGGTAGAGAGAATGAAAATCATCTGACAGAACAGGAATGGGACTATAACCAACAACGATTCAGTTAAAATAACTAAAAGAGTGAAACTGGAATGTTCATAACACAAAGAAATGTCAAATACCCGAGGTGATGGATACTCCAGTTACTCCAACTTGATTAATTCACCTTGTATGCCCATAGCAAAACATCACCACGTGCTCTATAAAGATATACAATAGTAGGTATCCATAACTCATTAAAATAAATAAATGATGCTTCAAAATTTTTTTTAATAAAAATAAAAATATTTACCGTATATACTCAAGTATAAGCCGAGTTTTTTTGGCACAAAATTTTGTGCTGAAACTCAAACCCGAACTCGGCACAAATTTTGTGCCGGAAAAAACTCGGCTTATGCTCTAGTATATATGGTATATTGTTACATTTATCACTAAGTCATTTTCTGGCCTTCAAATACATATAATTTTGCTTCTAAATTCATGATTTATTGGGGACTAATGTATTGCTTCAGATGCACAGACAGAAATGTATAGTTTTCCTTAATTCCTAAGCACTAATATGTGACTTTTTTCATGAACGATGCTTGCAATTTGCATCTTACATTATCATTGGCAGAAGATGTCTGCGCAGACAGAAGGCCATTTTCACTCAGTTGAGTGATTCAGTAGATAATAAATGAGCTTCCTCATTGTAATCAGTGCACTGACTATTCATGAGAATTGATAACTTTTTCAGTTCTCTCCAAAAACTCACTAAGATACCAGTTCTGCTTTCTTGTAGCATCTGCAGCTCTAGGACGGATTTGTAAACAGATTTTCTTTTCTACAAAGTGGTCTGTGCCTCCGAGAAATACCGCATCCATGTACACGGGCTGTCCAGAAGGTATCACCCCGCCATGTAGTAGGAAAGCAGTATTAACGGTGGCTGGATACTTTCCAGACATCCCTCCTGCACGTTAATATGGCCACTGCACCGCTCTGCACACTCAAGCCTGGGCAGTTCATTTTATCAATAACAGTGCTCCGCAGAAACATAAGTTATAACTGTTACTACCAGCATTTTCCCAACCTTGTGTACCCTGTCCAGTGGCATTTTGGTTCCTTGTGTCAAACAGCAGGACACTGGGATATAAGGTAATTAAAAACATATTTTTCCAAGTGCCTCCTTGCTCTCTCATTTACTATAATTTCAAAAGTCATCTTACATTCACAGGAGTAAGATGACCAATCACTGCTGTATGACATGAAAACGTAAAACGAAAAGGAAACCTGAGCACGTCTACAAGCAGCTTGACTACGGCTGCAGGTTGAATTGGGAGCACGGATCCAGTCCGTAATTATTTGTCAAGCTTCTCCCACATGCCATGCCCTGGGCAATGTACTCGAATTCCATGAATTCTTTGTTAACAAAATAAAAATACCTCCATTAAGGAGAGAGGCACTTTCAAATAGATTACCTCATCTCTGCCATGACACACGGTCACCTGGATGGTGTAAAGGCTGGTGGGTATACTAGACAAGAGTTTCACCAATACTGTCCCCAGACTCACCTACTCACGGGGAGCTTGCAGGGGATGACATTCTAACTAGCAAATGCAACAATCTGCATACATCCCTAAATCAAGTTTGTTTAAAATTAGAAAATGGAATAATGTATTCAAAAGTCCTTATGCAGTATTTGCATGGAATTTAAAATATGCTACATGCTTTGAATTAAAAGAGCAGAGATGTGTAGCTCATCTGTTGATCTGATCAAATGTTTAAAAACCAAATGTCAGAAAGCTCTGTCCTTCAATAACTTAAAAAGAACACAAAATCAGAAGCCATAAGCTTGTTCACTGGTCTATTAACAGTATCATTAACATGTATAGGGAAACCAGATTGGCTAAATAAGATCTGCAAAATGTAGGTAAATATGAAGCTTCTTTTGTTGCTTAGAAAATGAGAAAGCTTTATATCTGTGCCTGAGAAAATGTTTCTCTTGGCCAGAACATGCTTTTGTGACAGTGGCTGTAATTCCTGAAGGAAGCCCTGGAAAAGCGATTCTGTTGCCGTGTAGGGGTTAAGAGAAATTAAGAAAGGAAGGAGGATGGTACAGAGACAGGCAGATACACAGAAAAATAAAGGGAAGACGACTAGGTGACCACAGGTCATTTAAACAGTTTGCCAACTGGGTACCTCCTGTCCTTCGCTACACTTGGTTTACAATTTTCCCTCCTACTACAAGGGCAACCCTTTACTTTTTTGTAAATAAATAAATTTCTCGATAAGAAGAAAGTCCTTTCTGGTGTTTTTCAGGGTGGAGAAGAGAGAGATGCTTTAGTCATTCTTGCCACCCTATTCTTTATGGAAAGGGGAAAAGCTGCAGGAAGCTGCCTGGGGAGAGGCTGGCCTCTTGCATGATGGAGGGCTGAGTTGCAGGGAAGGCATCAGCGTGCCACTGTCTCTCTGTGCACGATGGAGCACCTGCGGAGGGTCACACATGCTCACACGTAGAGGTGAGGCCAAAGACCTGCTAGCCAGAAGGTGGCCAGGAGATCACAGTGCTCTGGTTCTGCTGGGCCTGTACCAATGTCTGGGGTTGAGCTGAGGTCAACCCTCCCTGGCTTGAGGAAGTTGACATACCCCCAGCTTCTCTATAAGCATGGGAAGGTCAGCACTTGAAGAGTTAGTAAGAGTCCAGGTTCCTCCAGCAGCCATGTTTGCAAGTCCAGCTTTATGAAAAAGACCTGTATTTTGAAAGGTGAAATATCCATAAGAGATAAAGCAAAAGCTTCAAACTTCCTTTTTATCTGTATCTCTACCAGACAGAACCCAGAAAGAAGAGGAAACAAACTAGGACCCCGAACTTCCAGGATAAACCCTAGAACTGGCTATAGCTCAGGAAACATCACATAAAGTGCAGGAAATAATTATAAATTACTCAAAAAATTTAAAGAGCTTCATCACACTTTCTAAGTGTCAAAATTATAAGTTTCCCACAGGAATAAGGAAGAAGTGTGCAACATATCTGCTTTATCATAACCTAAAATATAAAGCAAAAAACCCCGAAATATTCCTAAAAGAACAGCAGAATACTTCACAAATAAATTAATGGTGAATGTAAGAATAATCTCCTTGAGATTCTGAAGAACAGGAAGGGGATTATATTCTGTCCTCTAGTTTTGGTTCCAAGAATTATCTCAAATTTTATTTCTGTCTATGTTTTGATTCATGAGTATTCAAAGCCCTGACATTTGCTTTGAGAAATTTCCATGCTGTAGAAAATAGGCTGCAGGCCAAGTTCACCTCCACAATTTTTCACATAAAGGCCTTTACAGTTACATGGGCCACAGTTATGTATTAATAGGCTTTGGTGTAATTCCAGAGCTAAAATCCACAAAAAGACAGCAACAAAAAACACCTAGATTACTTTCAGCCAGTTTGAGTCAGCTTGGCCTCAGATATTGTTTTATAAAGAATCTAAACATCTTTAAGACTTTGGTTCACAGACATCAGAAGTGACTAGGCCTGTCTGCTTCCTCAGGAAGAACAGGAATGGGGAGACTGTGCTGGGGGGACAGCTCCAGGCCAAGAGTTTGAGACCAGCTGGGGCAATTTAGGGGGACCCTACCTCTAAAAAGAAAAAAAATTAAGTTGCTGAGTGTGATGGCACATGGTTTAAGTCCCACTACCTGGAAGGCTGAGGGAGGAGGATTGCTTCAGCTCAAGAGTTCAAGGCTGCAGTGAGCCATAATCCCACCACTGTGCTCTAGCCCAGGCAACAGAGTAAAACCCTGCCTCTTAAAATAGAGAAGAAAAATAGAAAGAAGAAGGGAAGGAAGGAAGAACAGGATGGAAGGAAGAGAGGGACGAAGGGAGGGAGGGAAGGAGAGAAGGAAGGAAGAAAGGAAAGAAGGAAGGAACAAGGGAGGGAGGGAGGGAGAAAGGAAGGGAAACAGAAGAAGAAGAAAAGAAAGCAAGGAGGGAGGGAGGGGGAGGGAGAGAAAGAAGGAAGGAAGGAAGGGAGAGAAAAGAAGAAGAAAAGAAAGCAAGGAGGGAGGGAGGGGGAGGGAGAGAAGGAAGGAAGGAAGGAAGGAAGGAAGGAAGGAAGGAATAGGGGAGGCAGCAGTAAGGCAGACACTGAAGGAAGGAAGGAATGACGTATGGAAGGTAGGAAGGAGACGTAAATAAACAAGGAAGGACTGAGGGCTGGTGGGGGAGCGAGGCGGGAGGAAGAGAAGGAAGGAAGGAGGGAGGAAGAGAGGGAGAGAAGAAAGGAAGGAAAATAGGAAGGAGGGAGAGAAGGAAGGAAGGAAGAACGGAGGGA